>CABFVZ010000109.1:643647-680925 GCA_902151445.1 Timema monikensis | reverse complement strand
GGGGGGGGGGGCGTATGGGACAAACATTGTATTTTACCGAGTGAGGAACTTGTGTGCGAAAGGTTGATTGCATGCAACGCACAACAGGAGTGACTTAACAATGGAAAATAGAGAGGAAGAGAGATGCTTTCGAAGAGTGCGTTGTTATGGGGTTGTTGTTTTTTTCCTCTGTGGAATTCTTGGACGATCGAAGCAGTCAGTTTTTCTCTATAATGTTTACAATAATAGAAGTCGAGGGCAAAAAAACTGTTAAGATGGGTTGGAATAGAACACATACTAAGGATGAAAACTCTTAGGGTTTTATAATTAAAACAAATTTAGACACAAAAAATTAAAATTTGCTTCAGTAGATACGTTTTGTTTAGTCTCCTATATAAGGTAATTTCGACTGTTAATGAATATATGTTATGGTCATCCTGGAATGTTATGATGGCTATTTATCTTCATTTAAAAAGTTAATCATAAAATTCCATTATACTCATGACAGATATTCAAGAACTGTTAAGATAACTATGAGTAGAAAATTAAATGTAATGATTTTTGCTCATAAAAACTACAAAAATTCAGGCCTTAGCTTGAGTCCTCTTCATCCCCACCTTCAGATTTGTAAAATATGATTTTTTTTTGTTTTATATCCCCCACGCAGACTATAAGCATTTGTTTATAATAAACCAGGGATGATAAATATATAATTTATAGAAGCCATGCCCATATTTGTTCAGAGGGAAAGTTTGAAAGGATTTTTTTTTAATCCTCAGTACACCCTGCCGATTATTGAACCTCAGCCACCCTGTCGTAAGCAAACCAAACTAAATAGTCACAATTATTCCACGTAGGCCTACCTTTCGATGATCGACTGTTAGCTAAGGTGTGTTGGAAAGGGACGTGAGAAAATGTCAGTGGTTTTTCCGTTTTCATAACACACAATATTTTAGCTAAAATCAATCAAATATGTCTCCAGTAGGAACATATAGTTCTACTTTTTTACATGGTGACCTCAACAGTTCTTGAATATCTGGCATGAGCATATTACAGCATTAGATGAGAAACATTTTAATTGAAGAGAAAATGCTCTCATCAAATTCTAGGATACGCTTGACAGATATTCAACAAGTGTTGAGATTTCTATGTGAATAATATTAAACTCTATGTTTCTACAGGGGAAATTTAAATTTACTTGACTTAACAATATTTTTGCTATCAAAATGTCAAAAATACTACTCTTAGCTCACAATTATTACCATCCTTTAACTACTAACTTGATTTTACTACTCTCTACGTCAGTGAAGAAACGTACTAAAATATATATTTCTTGTAGTCTGGTTTGCCAGTGACAGGGAGGTTGGGGTTCAAATCCTATTTGGGTTACCCGAATTATATTTTGCTAAATAATAGGGTTCCCACTGTCCCTCCCCGTATATTCGGGTATTTTTCCTCTAAAAGTATTCATTTTTATCCCTACCCCTTTTAACATATGCAGATGGTAACCCGAAAGGGTATCAATTTCAAATATAATTCATTTTTAAAACATGATGGAAATCCAACCAAAATTCTTTATTTTAATAGGCAAGCATGTTACTGATGAGGCTAAGGCCTATGACATAAATATTTTGAATGTGTTACATATACCCATGAAAATTAGACAGGGCCAGTGTGTAGTGACTGTAATCCATCTGGTAAGACTGCTACCTTTCAGGTTTATCGGGGGAGGGGTGTACGCGTGATTCGTGGCTCCATAATCCCACCAGGTCTACCGGTATGTATAAAATAATGAGATAAGGATAAGGAAGGTAGAATTTTAGAGGAAGTATATTACAATTTACATAGAAAGAAGCTACGAAACCCTTGAGAAGAAATCACTCGGTACACTCAACAAGGGCAAAAAAAGACTGAACTCCCTCCACGTTACCAGGAGATCAGTGGAGAGTGCCCTTATAGCTTTGTCTATGTGCCCATTGGTGCGTGTTATAATGTGGTAAAGTAAATAATATATTGAAATGTAGCAACCTATTATTTATTGCCAACATTTAAGAGCATATTTCTATTATAAGCCTATCGCAACTGTACAGAGGTGACTGAAAAACGTGTCTGACCTTTAAATTTATGTTTAATTGTGAGCTGGGCGTTTATGATTACTGAGACTGCACACTTTAAGCCTATGAGGGACATGTTTGCCCTGATTAATGAAGGGCTTAATGTTTGTTTTCATTCTAACCAATATTTTTGGCTTGATTAATCAAAGGCATAATGTAATTTTTATTTTAACCAAAATTATATCTTAATTATATCTGACGTTAGATCCTTTAGTTATACTAGAACAGACGTACAAGTACGATGGACGTAAATCTTCAAGAAGATTACACAAGTTTTGTAGGGTCAAGTGGGGACAAGCTGAGCACCAGGTGAATGTCATTTCACACCCTCATTTGTCATTCTGGAAGGAAGATTCCAGATATTCGATATTAAAATAGTTGCGGAACATTGGAATGGTTGTAGTCGGGTCACTATGGGTAGAACCTTAGCTGATTGTTAAAATAGCTTTTATAACTACTCCATGTACTGATGCGTCAAGCCGTGTATTCTACAGCCACCACTTTGGGCATGGAAACTCAATTTTAATAGCTATTAATGTAGTAATATTTTACTCGTGTCAGCCTTTTTCAACCTTGTTTTTGTTTATTTTATAAAGGGATGTTCCTCTCGCACAACTATAAGACAGAATAAACCAATAAAGAACTTAATATTATCGTAGAATTTTATGAAAACTATCGTGTTGTGATATATTTCTATCTTTCTTATATTATCTTATATGTGCATGTACACATCCAGGCTATTAGCATTTACAGATATTCAGATAACATGTCTAAGTAAATGGACCCGCATTCGCGTGGAGGGAGAGAGTGGGTCCATTTAAAAAAACTCTAAATACACCTGGTCTAGTCTTAAGCTTCGAGCTCTCAGTCACTGGCAAGAAAGACTGAATTATTTTGACATTTATTCCATGTGCCCACCGATACAAGTTTAATTAATTCAGCACTACCCACACCAGTGGGCACGTGAACTTAAGGTGTCAGTCTCGTATTTACAGGTTTGTCGGTGACAGAGGAAGTCTGGGATCCAATTCTTTAAGGATGGTCTATGGTGAATTTTCATTAATCGTTCCCAAACGTTCTCCGCACGAATGAGAGTACATTTTCTCTCATCATTACCATCCTCATCTCTACATTTATTTAGTAGATATGAGAATAGACAGAGTGGGTAGTAAGACAAGAAACAAAACTAGAGTTGAAAATATATACATAGTTCAACGACCCAATCATAGTAAAATGTTCCAATAAACCAAAAGAAAGATAGAGAAATGAAAAAAGCTAGAGGTTTGATCATATTTTATCAATATTTTGTTTTTCTCTCGTGGGAGCTCCTGAGTACTTTATTTTTATCTAGCTGTGTAGTATTCTATTTCCATCCACTGACTGTATAGCAATTTCTTATTATTGTAGGTGGTATTGTCTACGAAAGTGCTAGAAGCCCTCCATTAAGTAATAGAGGGTTTTGAATGCAAAACGATATCAAATGACATTATGTATAAATGTATACCATTATATTCAGATTCAGCTTTATAGTAATTTCATGGCAATCAAACAGCTCCAAATATAGCTCAACCATTCAACCTAGCCTGTTATTTTAATGGGTATAAGTACGTCTAAGAATATAATGGAACCAAATTTGAACTCGGGTTGTGCCTAAAATAAATCTACAAATATATGGATTTAATCTAATATCTAGAAAACAGTTTTGAGTGTGTTGTTATGTGTGTATCCTAAAATTTAGTAAATAGTGTAATTTCTGTCCTGAAATAAACATGTGATCAAAAATATTGAGTTTAATAAGCTTAATTAAAACAAAATATGGCCGATCTTAATACGTATTATATATTTTGTTACAAATATTTCAAAGGTAATCATAGATTATTGTCAAATGTATTATTTTTATATTATGCTCATATATATATATATATTTATTACATATATACATACATTACATACATACATACATACATACATACATACAAACACACACACATACATACACACACATACATACATACATACATACATACATACATACATACATACATACATACATACACATACATACATACATACATACATACATACATAGGTTGTTCAGAAACTCACCCCTAAATTTCACATATAGTTTGTTTGAACTAAAACTAATATAAAATTTCCATATATATATACATACATAGGTTGTTTGGAAACTAGGCGCTTAAATTGCACATATAATTTGTTTGAACTAAAACTAATATAAAATCTCCATAAACTTACATCCGCCAAACTATGCTAATACCATTAAATTGTGCTAACATTTTCGACGTAGAACAATGGGAGAGAAAAGCCGGGCAAAGTATACGTATACAATAGGTTGCACAGAAATTATTTGCGTGGCAATGCACGTATAATAAATATATATATATATATATATATTTATTATTTATTATTATATATATATATTTATTATTTATTATTTTATATATATATATTATTTATTATTATATATATATATATATATTTATTATACGTGCAATGCCATGCAAATAATTTCTGTGCAACCTATTGTATACGTATACTTTGCCCGGCTTTTCTCTCCCATTGTTCTACGTCGAAAATGTTAGCACAATTTAATGGTATTAGCATAGTTTGGCGGATGTAAGTTTATGGAGATTTTATATTAGTTTTAGTTCAAACAAATTATATGTGCAATTTAAGCGCCTAGTTTCCAAACAACCTATGTATGTATATATATATGGAAATTTTATATTAGTTTTAGTTCAAACAAACTATATGTGAAATTTAGGGGTGAGTTTCTGAACAACCTATGTATGTATGTATGTATGTATGTATGCATGTATGTATGTATGTATGTATGTATGTATGTATGTATGTATGTATGTATGCAAGTATGTATGTATGTATGTATGTATGTATGTATGTATGTATGTGTGTGTGTGTGTATGTATGTATGTATGTATGTATGTATGTATGTAATGTATGTATATATGTAATGTATGTATATATGTATATATGTATATATGTATGTATGTATGTATGTATGTATGTATGTATGTATGTACGTGTATATGTATATATATATATATATATATATACATAGGTTGTTTGTAAACTAGGCGCCTAAATTGCACATATAATTTGTTTGAACTAAAACTAATATAAAATCTCCATAAACTTACATTCGCCAAACTATGCTAATACCATTAAATTGTGCTCAAATTCTCGACGTAGAACAATGGGAGAGAAAAGCCGGGCAAGTATACGTGTACAATAGGTTGCACAGAAATTATTTGCATGGCATTGCACGTATAATAATAGCAAGCACCTTCTATGATGTAGGACCGTTAATGACGATCCTCAGAATGCAGTCCCACTTCTAGATGAACTGGTGCTTACTATTAATATTGTGGTATGTTCTGAGGACGTACTCCAAGATGTTGAGGAGTGCAGTCCCATGCATCCAGCTCCTATGCAACCTGTTGTACGCGCATGCTTGCAGAGCTTTGCTCTCCCGGTGTTGTACGCCAAAACATTGAACAAAATTTAATGGTACTAGAATAGTTTGCCAGATGTAAGTGTACAGGGATTTTCTATTACTTTTAGTTCAAACAAACTGTATCTGCAGTTTTGAAGTTGATTTTCAGAACACCTTTTATAAATATATATTCCTTGGCATCAGCTCCAATTGAGCCATATTGACCTAGTGGCTGCCATCTGTTTGCAATGATATTCCCAAGTTGTGTGGACAGAGGGTGTCATATTGTCAGTATAATTAACCCTCCGGCCGTTAATCTCAGTTTTCTATACTGGAGGCACTGCGAGACTTTACTTCTTTATTCAAGTATCTCTTCACTTGTCCTCATGAGGCTGAATTAACCACATTCCAGACCAACTGCTTTTCAGAAAAATCAAGAAGCACCGAGGATTGAGCCCAGGACCTCTGGATTTGTAGCCAGTAATATGACCACTGGACCACAGAGGTGGTCATATATATATAAATATATAGAATTCATATATTAATATATATATTATATATAATGGGTCTCGTGATTTGTATTTTAAATCTACATTACAACTTTTCTAGTTGTCAATTAAATAAATAAAATATAATATATTGTATGTTTATATAATATCTACATACATATATATGTATATATACATACATATATATTTATATATAATATCTACATACATATATATGTATATATACTATCTACATACATATATATGTATATATACTATCTACATACATATATATGTATATATATGTATATATATATCTACATACATATATAATATATATGTATAATATCTACATACATATATATATATATATATTTGATGGGTATCTTTATATGCATTTTTAAATTAATGCTACAACTTTTTTTAACAAGCATTTGTTTGCCGTTTAAAAAAAGGAGCATTATGATTTTTACTGTAGTGAACATAAAAGCACAGTTTTTCGAAATATAAATATTAAGATAATTCTTATGGAAATACACCAAGTTAATTTAAAACATCTTATCAAATTCTTTATATATTAAATCTTATTTCAAATTCACAGGGAAAACAAAAATTTTACGTATAAAAATAAATTTAATATTTTGAAATATTTACTATTCCCAAAATTTCTAAACCTATTTTAACTAAATTATTAATCTATTTTTAAACTATTATAGCATGTCCATTTCAATAATATACCATTGTCAATTTGTAATACACGAAATATAATCATATGGATGAAATATTAATGTATCTGCTTTAGTGACTGCGTAATCTAAGGCGTCACTTTCGTGTTATGCTGGACTGCCGGTTACAGGGATATCGGGACTCGAATCTCAATCGGGTGTACCGAGGGTGGTTTATCCAAAATGATTTTTTTACACATCCTCCCAATATAAATGCAGGTACACTTCATTTGACTTCAGCCTTCCTCGTCCGTCCGTAACTCACAATCGTATTTAGTACGTATGCGTATAACCTGAACAGCTAGTAAGTAACAGCGGAAAAAAAAAAATGAGATGGTCCACCACAAAGCATTTCTCTCGCTTTAATCTTAAGATAGAGAGACATTTATTTAAAAAAATAATGAAAAATGTTTAACAAGATATTATACACAGTTACAGAAACACTCAACCAAAAATAATAGATGTAATAATATACAATTTTACAAAAACTTCAAAAAAATATTATCATCTCTGTACACTAAAGAGCGTAGCAATCAATTATATACTAAATTAGAGATGGGACGATACCAGTTTTTTTTATTTCGATTCTTAAATGTTTACCTTAATTCTTCGATACTCGATTCTTACTGGAATAGGACTGAAATGAAGTTGGAAGGGCCATATTGGTTTGTGTTGATATAAACCAATGTGGCTACCGTTATAGGTAAACCTTTATTACCAATTTGATTTTATTCTTGATATTTTGATAGACATCTAATAAATATTAATTATAATTTTAAAACTTTTTTCCTTTACAAATTACAGTCATTATTTTAGTTTAGTCTTTAAAATTTTGAAATAAACTTTACCTATATTATCATTATTATTTTTATTTAATTTGTGACAATAAATTTGCAAAGCAATCGAATATATTTATTAACACAGTGTTGTTTTCTGTCAATATGGATATTTATTTGTGTTTTTTCTTGAATAAATTATGCTACCACAGTAAATATGTTTACATATTGAAACAAAAAATCAATTTTTATGTTTTAAAACCTAACTAATGCTTTTATAAATTTTTCTATTCAACTATATTGAATAATTAACTAAAAAAATGCATTACAAACGGCCCTTAAAATAAATCATTCACGATCATTTGCAACTTTAGGAATCGAGGCATCAATAATCAATGTATTTTCTCGATTCTATATCCTATCGATACTCTTAAGAACCGATAGGTATCGAGGAATCGAATTTCTCATCTCTAATATTTATAACTAAGTTGCTTATTCCTCAATAAATGACGTAAATATTTCCTTATAGCTCAGAAACTATTGGTTTTATAAAAATATATTTTAAACTAAAATATGTTCAATCTAAATACTACTACTACTTTATAATGATAAGTTATTACGTACTTCAAATAGTTGCAAATATAGGTGACCTGGTGGTCTAGGGGTAAGGTGTCAGACTTCTGTGCTGGCGGCCAAGGTTCAATCCCCGGTCCTGGCACAGATTTATCTGATTACCAAACCCTTCCTTCACCTCTGTACAAGACATCTTGTGAATGTGGGGAATGCCAGGCCTCCACCGTGGTTCGGATTCCACGTTAAACTGTAGGTCCTCCATTTCATTTCACCCTACAATTACACATTAGCGTAAGTGCGTATAACCCGAACGGGTAGTAAGATGCGGTGCTAATAATAATAATAATAATAATAATAGTTGCAAATATAACATCAAAATTGGGAGTTTTTGCCCATTTAAGGCTCCCTTTGTTTCATTTTAATGGAAAAACTAGAATTACCATTTTTTGTAGCGTTAAACACACTTAGGTAAAAAATTAAATAAAAAATGTTAAAGCGTATTTTGAAAAAATCAATTTTATCGCTTTTTTCCCTTATTCAAACTATCATTAATTTTAGGGTTAGATATTTAATTCCAAAAACCCTGAGAAGCACCTTATAAAAACCCTAGATAGCAAGCTTTAGTCCAAACGGTAAAATAGTTTTGGCTCTAGTCTGAGATAAAGAGGCAAAGAGAAAAACAGAAGGCATTTCAATAAAACCCCTTTCGTTTTCGGTGGTCATAAAACGTGGATATCTCTCGACATTTCGAGTTTGATTTTTTTGACAATCACAATCCTTCTATCTCTGAGAGGTCAAGACAAAGTAAAATGAGCATCATATTCCACCATAGAGAATAAATCAAACAACACACACTTTTACAAAACCATTAAGAAAAGAGGAATATATATATATCCATCAAAGAGTATGAAAATCTATTTAATTTTCAGATTTGAATACAAAAATGTCTATGTTGGTTTATATCTCATAAAGTATTGATTTTATAAAAATATATTTCAACCAAAGGAGTTTTATATTTAATAGTACTATATATTTACAACCATAAGTAATTTTGTTTCTCAAAAGTTGCTGAGATATGATCCAAATTATAAATTTCTGCATATATATATATATATATATATGTAGCACCCTCTATATATCTAACACCCTCTATATATGTACATATGTACTATTTGGGTTGATGTTAATTGCAATAGTGCTTCCACGTAAGAGAGCCACTGTTAGCGTCAAACATTAATAATACTAATCAATCCATTTTTAGAATGTTTTTATGTTTGTTTGTTTATTGACAGTTTTACAAAAAATACTCATCAGATCAAGATGGAACTTCTTATTTTGTACTCCCTATTTGTCAAAGAATCGTCACGCTATCTCATAAGCGAGCGAAGTAGTGTTGAAAAACTGGATGTAAGCAGTGAACTTTAGTTGCGGCTGGTATTGCGGGTACATAGGATCACTTAACTTAGAGAGTTTTTTTTGTACATTTGAAGTGGTTTTTAATTATTAATCTCGTTTATTTATCTTTAAATCAATATAATTAGAGTAGGCCTATTCTATACAAATATATTAGTATTGCTTACATATTTTATGTAATGAATAATTGGTAATGTTTGAAGCTAAATAATCTGTACTGTTGGAAAACTAGCTACGCTCGTTAATAATCTCCTAAAGTAAAACGTGATGAGTTAATGGCTTATTAAATACTGAAAACAGTATTATAGTGATCTCTTAGTCCTTCATTTATTTCCTTTACTCACAAAGAATAATAACTCTAAGAAACTTGGATACTAAGAAGATTCAAACTAATAAAATATATTTGAAATGCTTAGGCAAAGTATGAGTCATTTTGCCTAAAACAAGTAAAAAACTGAAATCATTTTACCAATGATAAAATTATCTTCTATGTTGTTATTTTTATTCCCGTCTCATTTTATATTAGCCTTAGTAGTAGTAATAATAATACTTAGCACCACGTCTTACTACCCTTTCGGGTTATACGCTAGTTAGCCTTAGTCTTATATAAAGGAGAAGGAAATAAAAATAATAACAAAGAAGATATAATTTGATCATTTATTACTCCTTAGCAAATAAATATGAAAATTAGTCTTGGAAACATTCATAACCATTTTACCAACAGTAGTTAAAGACGTACAACCATTTTACCAATAGTAAGTTAATATGTACCAATATTTGGCAGGTATTAAGTTAATATGTACTGTAAAATAGTTTGGCCAACATTAAGTCAATAAGTACACTAGTTTCGTCAACAGCAGGTCAATATTTATAACACTTATTTCAACAATAGGTCAACGTGTACAGAAAGTTTACCAAATAGAAAAAGGCCAACATAAACAATTGTTTTTAACATAAGATTCAAATTAACTTTAATTTTATTATGAATTGACATTTTAATCGCCTTTAAGAAAATACAAATATATTTTTTGCAGTCATCATTGATAATTATTATTATTATCGTTGTTTTATCGGTATTGATAATATCCTTCAAATGTGATAGCTTCAAATCACATGACTTGACATACACTTACGTATAATTATATCTAGTAACATTTTTTAGCTGTCTGATATGTACTGTACGTGCATTCATGCTATTGGTTGTAGTTACTGTAATGGTTTTTGTTGAGGTGTCTTCCATAGATTTTTAACATAGGCATGTATTTACATACGTGGGGTTCTGATACATTATATTTGTCCTGTTAACCTAATGCACTTGAAATGTTGATGGTACAAATTTATTAAATCTATTTATACTGTCCAAAAATAAAAGTAAATATAAAGGAAAGAACAAATATTGATACGCTAAATGCGTGTGTGTTTTTTAAGTGGTCTTCGAAATAAATATCAAATTTAAAAGGCGTTTAAATAAGTGCAATTAAAATCTGAAATTTGTGTTGACGTTAAATTTGTGTTTCATTATAGAGATGTTATTAACTTTTGTCATCATGAAAACTTATCAAATAATCAATAGCCTAGGTATCCTCATTAAGTTGTATTCAAAAGAGTTTCAATTAATTAATTAAGCTCTGAAGTGTGACTGGTTTCAATATTTTGTTTATAGAGTTTAGATCAAAAGTAAATAAATGGTGAATAATTTCACTGATAGATGAACACACAAAATGAGGTTTGGAATATTTTAATGACTTTAGGACACCAATATTACGCTTTGCAAAGTAGCAATATTAGCGAATAGTTAATGTTGACTTTATGATGAAATTTGCAGCCTTGTTTGTAACAAAATTGATTTTTTTTTATTTTGTCCGTGCTCACTGAATATTTACACTCGTCGTTTGGAGAGTAAAAAGGTAGAATGTACTTGAAGTGTATTTGAATTGTGTGGAGGGAGAGTGCGTGATCATGTAGGTCAAAGCTATCTCATTTCGCTATGGTGAAATTTTAATCTTAACCACCCCATTCTCAGCAAACTAGATGAGACTGACGAATTTGTACACGTGCCCACCAGTGTGGTAATCAAATTGGAAATAAATGTGATGTATCAAAGAAATATTGTAACACGTCCAAAACCCGTTATTTAAAAAAATAATATATGAGCTATTCTGTTCAATTTTACATATGTTTCCAAATCATAAAAAACCTTTGTTCTCAAAATGAGTGAATATTAAATATAAATACACAAACAAATATACAGTACATGTCTAATTTGATTTTTATGTCAGAAAAAAATATTTATACTAACCCAATTGTTATTTATGTTATATAAAATAGTGTGCCATTTATTTATAATTAAAATATACATTTTAATATTTCTATTCAAGCATTTTACAACAAGCTACTAAGAACAAAAATTTAAAACGCTACATTATTCACTATTTAAGTACAAAATGGTAAATATTTGTCACTTTAAATAATTATTATCTAAAATTATTGATCGATTATTCAAATCCTCAAATTCATAAGAATTTTTTTTTTAAATTTACATTCAAGAGGCAAAAAAATCTGAATTACTTGGTCTAGTGTCATCATGATGCTTATTAGTGAGGTATCCCTAATAGCTCTATAAATATACGCAAAAAACGTTTGACTGACGTCACGACCAAATTTGTACCACTATATTCCGTCCCTGATGGAATGCTGATTGTTCTGAACAAAAGTTCATGCCAGGGGCAAAGAATTCGTCACCAAACATAGTCTTTTAAATCTATAAATGATACACCCAAACCTGACTCAGGAGGAAGATGAACTGCCTCCTTGGCCACATAATCTTCCAGTTCATTGCCTAAAATATCAGTGATACCAGTAATTGAGCAAAAAACGACCTGAGTATTTAAACGACCATTACTAAGAATATGTTCGTGATTTATCTGCGCGTGAGAATACAAGGATTACAACATGGACAGTGCCATCAGAGCACTCATGGCATTAATAGAGATTAGAACATAACTGTGACAATTACGGTGGACAAAACTCAGTGGTTTAAAAATTGTATATCATTCAAATTTTATACGATGAAGTGTTGATATCATAGTAAGTAATGAACTCATTTATGACCTCTACAAGCGAGGAATCCAGCGAAATTTTTCACACAAGGGTAGATATAATATTAGTAGATGGCCCGGCGTTTGGGAACCCCACTTCTGCTCAACGGGTCAAAACACTTTTACCCGGTGACGTAATCATTGCGTATTATGTAACAACACTCCCCCCCCCCCCTGGATTTTCCCTGGTGACAGGTGCCAGTATATTTCCATATGACCTGAATTTCCCCTCTGGTTATTTCCATTACGACATGGGGTTAGTGACTTGTTGTCCTCCTTCAATGTCGCAAAGGTTTATTTCTTGTTTTCTATGTGGTAATGGGTTTTCCCTGATGACTGTCGCCAGTTTGGCGGCTCGACAAGACAAGCCGCCTCGATCTGTGTGACGTAATCATTGCGTGTTATGTCGAAACATTCCCCTTCTCTGTGGCAATGGATTTTTACGATGACTCATACCTGTCGCTAGTTTGGCGGCTCGACAAGACAAGTGGAGACAGGATTAGATCATCCATCACCTTGAAGCTGTGAGCTAGTACATGAGGCAACACTCTCCCCCTTCTATGTGACAATAGTTTTTCCTGATGACTAATACCTGGCACCAGTTTTGCAGCTCGACAAGACAGGAATATATCACGACCTAGAATGATGTCGCAACCCTCCCCAGGCCATGGGTTTTCTCTGATGACTCATACCTGGCGCCAGTTTGACAGCGCGACAAGACAAGTCGCCTTGATCTGTGTGACATCATCATTGCGTGTGATGTCGCTACACTTCCCCCTGGGTTTTCCCTGATGACTCATACCTTTCGCCAGTTTGACGGCAAGACTAGACAAGTAGGGACAGGAATAAATCGTGACCTTGAATAATGTCGCAGCCTCTCCCTTCTATGTGGAAATAGGTTCTCCCTGGTGACGTAATCGCTTTGTCACAAACTTAGCTGATAGTATCTATAAATACCGGCACCTGTTTTGAAATCCTTTCATTGCATAACTTGTCTTCGAGTGTTAAACAAGCAACCCAGGATGAGTGATTACGCTTCAATGACGGATATGGGTGAGTAAATGTACTTTTCTAACAGGCACACTTATTATTTATTTGTTGTTAAATCAAATTTTATACATTTAATTTATTTCAAAATTACAATTAACCATGGCATAGTTGTCTAAGTTTGTTAATTTATAATAAGTTTATGAGAATTAAAACTATTGATAGATTGAAGGTGTCTAAGGAGTCAATTTTTTGGATGACATTCGGACAAAGTTATGCCTGAACAAATGTGTATTATAATCAAGGGTAGTTTATTGAAAAGAACTTGATTCAAAGCTATAGTTAAATGATAATTAATTTTGTTGGTAGTTTACTAATGACTGAATATGATTGTAAAATCGTATAAACAAGAATGGTTATAATGAATTAAATAATGTTATTTTTAATTAAGAGTAGGTTATTGAATACATTTATTACAAACCATCAAATTATTTTAGGGTAGTTTACTAAAAACAAAATTTTATTTAAAATATGTTTTGTAGGCGTGTTTATTATAATTAACATAATAATGTGTTTATTGAGGCTAGTCTTATATAATATCACAATGTCATAAGTTTATGTGGATCCCTACACATATGAAAGACATTTCATAGTTCAGTATACGAGTAGAGGTACAAGAAAACAAACCATTTAAAAATAATTTTTTTTTAGTTTCTAAAGCACTCTTATACTGTTATAAATTATCTAAAAACCCGTTCTCACAGTTAAAAATTCTGCCTATTTCTATATAAAGCAAATAGATCTGTAGCGGTCACCATCCTGCAC
The DNA here is from genome assembly GCA_902151445.1 of Timema monikensis. NCBI lineage: Eukaryota > Metazoa > Arthropoda > Insecta > Phasmatodea > Timematidae > Timema > Timema monikensis. The sequence goes on along the minus strand of CABFVZ010000109.1, from coordinate 666,472 downwards.
ATGGGGAATATTGGTACAGCTCGGTCGTTGGCCGAGGACGCCCATTAATGTCGAGCTTTTAAATACAGATACAAAGAACTAGCTAACACTTTAAAGTGGTGCGTGTGTTATCATAAATACAAATTGGCCCGGATGAGCTCACGCTGCTAAATGTCTCAGATTCACATAACACTCTGGAGATTATTTTATCTTACTATTATATCACATAGATAGTCTGTTTATTATTTTTAATTCAAATTTTACTGAATATCAAACTAAGCTGTTGCGTTGTATTTTTTAGAGAATTAGCTGTGGGGAGATCTTCAGACATCCACGGATCTGATGGCCCTCAGCGTCTACATGGCGTCTACATAATTACTCTTTAAAAGTCAAATAAAAAAATAGAAAATTGTAAAATTGTTTCAACATATGAATAATGTGCTACATTGGTAGGTTTTCTCATGAAAAAAATTGCGGATTATCAATTTTTTGTTTTATAAATGCTAAGTGGTAAATATTATACAGTTTAGAATGTTTTCTAAAATGATTGGTAAATAATATATTAATTTAAGGTGGTTTCCTTATTGCAATATTATTGTATGATACTTTGGCTCCGTTGGTAGAAAGCCTACTTCCTGGTCTAAGTGTTCCGGGTTCGAGTCCCAGCAAGACTATAGATATTATTGTGAAAATGATTATGCAGATTAATAAATAGTATCTTTATTATTATTCATGGCTATCACTTACGTTAAAAATTCTAACATAAAGTTAAGTTTATTTCAGTTACATGGGACCACTATATGATATCTCCTCCACGTCAGGAGTCTGCGATGGTATCAGATCCACCGCTATCACACCTAGTGCCACACGAACCTATAAGGGACGTTTTTTCAGCTCTGGATGCGATCGATGCAACCATAGGTGAGATTATTATTTTACGTTAAAATAATAAAAAATTGATGTATAAGTTGAAAGCGTATATAATGAGCAGATTGCTTAGTAAACCTATGTAATAGAGTACTAGTAGGTGAAATAACTTTTCAAATAGAACCAATATTAGAGTAAATTAAATGTTCCAAACAATGTATGAAATAAACAAGTGTCTTTTAGATTGGGTAGTTAGAAAGATTGAGGGATCCGTTTTAATATTTGATATTCACACTGTCCGCTTCGAGGACAAACTCTATATAAAATGTTCATTTTTTTTCAGGAATTATTTTGCTAACTTTTATGATAATTATTTTATTTACGTGTGCAACGAATTAATTTTTTAAATGGACTTTGTTTGAAAGAATATTGTTTCAAATGCTTACTTTGTAGGTAGTTTGACTTGTGTTTGAATTCAAACTCTTGTATTTTAGCTCAAATGAATAACGGAGGTACCTTTCCGAGCCGGGGCAAAGACGTGGTCCAGATCCCAAACTCCGCAGCCCCCATTAAGCTGGTGGGATCTTTGACGCCTCCAGGCGTCTTCCTGCAAGCCGGTGGTGTAGGAGTGAGGCAGGAGGGAATTGCAGCCCCCTTTCAAAGCATATATATTTTGGGGGTGGTGCTTTCATCAGCACCCCAGACGGGAATTAGCGGTCCAGTAAATCAGGTTGGTGGAGCATTGTCGAATGGTATCTCTATTTGAATCGTCTAGGAGAGGAAAAATCAACTGAAGCGTTTATTTTATACTGGTAGAGAAATTACCATACATCTTGGTGCTCTAGGCTTGAAGAACAAATTACTATTTTGCTCAATCGTCAGCAGGACCATGGTGTCAGCGCCGATGATCATGTTGGCTTACTTTTGAACAGCATGGACTCGAAGCTGAAACCTGTATTCATTTCTTTTAGGCGAAGAAGTCAGTTAGATGCTCGAACCGTGCTTGATAACGTAAGTCGTGTGTTGCAAAGTAATAGTTTGTTCTTGAGTACAGCACCATTGTATGTTAAACTCAGCCATTTTAAGGACCCTCGCGGGAGTGCACGCCGTTGTGATAAGCTCTCCCCAGTTACCTAATACAGTAGAATAAATAAAGGAATCATTATGATTCAAAGTGGTGACGATGCACTTTGTCTTGACCATGCATTGGTTGTCGCCCAGGCTGTGTGTTACATTAAAAGAGAACCAGGATGCATGGACATGAGCACCGTTAAACATATAAAAATGGGTCGTCATTATAAAAACCTCAAAGCAGACGAACTATACCGTGATGCTCGTGTGAATCTTTTGAAAGGTGGTAGTGGAATCACTGAACTGAAACAATTTCAAACATAACTCTACGAATACAAAATCACAGTGTTCAGGGAACGTCGGAGGAGGCAGGTCTTATATGAGGAGCCTACTCCTCCCGAACATTCCTTTAAGAGCTACCTTGATTTGTATTTTCACGACGATATACAAAACTATTTTGATGTCATAACATCCTTGACAGCAACGTTTAAGTGCTCGTACTTATGTCACGAGTGTCGTGTGCCATTTTATCATAATAACGACTACAAATGTGATTCCGCGTGTTATAGTGCTACGCTAAAGCGGTTTACATTGGAGGTCAATCTGTGGCTTGTAAGGACTGTGGGCGTAGGTTCACAAATCAAACATGTTTTGATAACCATAAACGTCCCGGTTTTTGCAGAGGTGACATGTCGATCTGATATGTCAAAAAAGTTTGTGAAGTATGCGGACAATGTTTCAGTTTGGTAAAGTCAAATTATTCACATAGGTGTTATGAGACTTTTTGTAGAAAATTCTATACATATTGTCCTTTTGGTCATTTCTGCTATATGATGCAGGCCCAATCCTGGCAGTCACTGTAAAAAAACAATTTAATGTTTGTATTCTATGATTTTTAATGCAGACAAGAAACGCTTCTTCAAGGTACGGTCAACACGTACTTGCACGAGCATTGTCTATGTGTCGTGCAGACGTGTTACAAGGCCTGCATCCATATCGATGTAAATGACCATCATTGCACCGAATGTGGGGGCGATAGGACTCACATATTCAAGGGTGATGCCACAATGGCCCAATTTTTCGGATTTATAGAGCAAATTAAAGCATCAAAATTTAAGGAAATCACACTCCTAGGCCATAATTCAAAAGGCTATAATGAGAATTTCATTTTAAAATACACGATGGAGATTAAAAAATGGACTCCAGAGCTCATAGTGAATGGTGGGAAAATCATGTCCATGCGTTACGGCCCGTTCCACTTTATTGACTCGCGGATCTTTCTATCGATGTCATTGTCCAAAATGCCCAAAACATTCGACTTGAACGAGTCTTTGGCCAAGGGATATTTTCTCAATATTTTCAATGAAAAAGAAAAAGAAAGGTATAGGGGTTCCTTGCAGTCCAAGGAGGAATACGGCATCGGTGAGATGTCGGTTGAGGTAAAGGAATACTTTGAGAAGTGGTATGACGCGTTGGTCAAAGAAAATTATGTCTTTGATTTTAACAGAGAGTTTTATCTATATTGCGTGAAAGATGTAGAGATCCTACGGAAGGCCTGCTTAAAGTTTAGATATATGTTTATGGAAAAAGCAAAGGTGAAACCTTTCAGATAAGTGTGTCTGATTGTAGGAGTGACCATGTTGGCTTACCACCGAAGTCATCTTAAGGATAATACCATCAGTATTATACCTGACGGTGGCTACTGGTGTGCAGACCAACAGTCGCACGTCGCCGTACAATGGCTCCACTAGGAGGCCCACCGACGCGGTGTCTCTATCTTTCATGAGGGTAAAGGCCCTAAGGAATATGTGTTAGGGTGATGTATAGATGGCATTGTTAAAGCTGGAGATGCAACCAACGTCTTTCAGTTCTGGGGCTATTGTCTTGGGTGCCCTCTCAGTTGTCCTGACAGGACCACCCTATCAAAAACAGCCACCACGAGACTATGGAGGCGCGTTATGAAGTGACCATGGCTTACGTGGAAAAGTTTAATAATGCCGGCTACACGGCCGTAGAAATGTGGGATTGTACGTTTAATGCGATGAAATGCACATACAATGACTTGAAACAATTTGTATTCTAGCACGAGGTGCACAGCAAGAAGCCCCTCAGTCCCAGGGACGCACCCTTTGGCGGGCGTAAAAATTGTAACAAACTGATCCACGAAGCAGACCTTTTTGTGCAGAGATGACCACGTACTTGGATATATGTTCATTGTATCCTTAGGTTTGCAAGTACAAAATCACCCCATCGGCCACCCCAAAATTCAATTGGAAACAAATTGACCGTCTATGAATCAAGTTGAAGCCATAGCCAATGTTACCGTGAAGCCTCCACGGGATTTATTCATTCCCGTTTTGCCTACATGGATGTACAAGTTAATGTTCATCTTGTGCAGGAAATGCGGGGAGGATAAAAACCAAGGCACGTTTCAGCATAACGACAAAAAGATCGTTGGGGGACAGGTGTCTGGGTGATTGACGAGATCCAGAAAACCGTAAAGAAAGGCTACAGCGTTGAAGCAGTACACGAAGTGTGGGACTACTATATATCTGGTTACGATATTCAGACATGTTCTTGCAGATTGTTTCACGGGATAATTGATACTTTTTTTGAAAATTAAACAACAACCAAGCGGATGGCCAGAGTGGTGTATCTCAAAAGATGAGAAGTTAGCCTATATTCAAAATTATGAGGAAAGTGAAGGGCTAAAACTCGATTTTGAATCAGTTTGTAAGAACCCTGGTTTCCGCACAATGGATAAACTTTTTTTAAATTCGATATGGGGAAAGTTTGGGTAAAGACCCGTTTTATCACACATAGCCGTTGTTAACGACTATCAGGGCATCCACAAGTACCTGACGGATCCGCACATCACCGTGGACAGCGTCATTGATGTAAATTATGAGGTTATGTTCCTCAATTACAAGTATGTAGGTGACGCGTTGCACCTTAAACTTAACACGAGTGTGGCTGTGGCATGCTAAACGACTACTATGGCTATGTTGCACTTATACAGCATCCTTGAAAAATTGGGGGACCGAGTTTTGTATCACGATGCAGATACAGTGATTGGAGTCCACCGACCGGAGCCTTATTAGATGACATCAATGACAAATTTCAAGATTACGGTCCGGGAAGATACATTAGCGCCTTTGTATTGGGCAGCCACAAGAATTACGCTTACCGAGTTTGTGTTGGTGGCGATCCCGCCAAAACAAAAACAGTTTGCAAGGTCCACGGGATCACCATAAACTACAGCATTTGTAATTACGTTAATTTTGATGTTTTGAAAGCGATGGTCACCGAACAGACCACGGAAAGATACATTCAAATACCCTAAAAATTTGAAAGAAAAGGTTTTGCGACTGTATGTACCGTTTCGCATAATAAAATCTACTGGCCCATGTACACTAAACGACGCATAACCGATGATTATAATACGTTGCCATTTGGGTCTCAGAGTCCTTTTAAACGCGGACGCCACGACTAAAAGGTTATCATTTAATTGGACTGAGTAGTCACCTTATTTTTCTTTCACTTTAGACAATTCCACTGTCATAACATTTTTTTAAAAATTAATATTTTTTCATAATTTTTTTTCTGCATGGAAACCTGCATATATTTTGTTTTTTTATTTTATGCACCCGGTTACTTTTTTATATGTTTTTATCCACCAGTACAATCCTTCACCTACCTGATTATTTCTAGTCAAATTGTTCTTTGGATATATATATATATATATAATTCTATTCAACTTTGTTTATTTTCTTGTACATATTTTAAATTGAAACCATCTGGTTGTGTACATATTTTCAAATACTCTTTAAACTGGACTTTTTAAATTAGTACCGATGCCACTATTCCCACTACGAGCTCAAGAAATGTATTATTATTTCTTCTACACCTAAACATGTATAGTTTACTTCAAGGTGTAAGATATAATCTATAACTTCTTTTTAATAGATATTCCAAGTCTACTTTTCTTGGCGTGGGCCATATTTCTAAAACTTATATTTGTGTGTAAATAAATATTCCAACTATACATTTCATGGTGTGAGATATATTTGTATAAACTTTTATTTGGGTAAATAAATATTCCAAGTATACTTTTCACGGTGTGAGATATATTTGTAAATTAATATTCCAAGTAAATTTTGATGGTTGTAAAAACTTTTATTTGTGTAAATAAATATTCCATATTTACTTTTCATAGTGCGAACAACTTTTATTTGTGTGGATAAAATTATATATACTGTTATGTTTGTGTTTTAACGTTCACACCTCCCCTCCTTCCTATCCTATAATACAAGTTAATTTAGCTTATAAACTCAGTCTCAAACATTATGGACAAGTTGAAACATCCATTTTCAGCCATCATCAGCTGCCCTTCCGGCTGTGAAAAGTCCCATTTTGTAACCGACTTTATCCGTCACCTGTACACAATGTTTGACGTTAAATTTGACAATATCACCAATATTATGCTCTATGGAAACCGGGATTCGAACAAGACGGGACAAGTCCCGGCGTCATATTCTATAAGGGTTTTCCGGAAATGGATGATACCTTAATGACTCTCCACAGATGATTAGCCTGGACGACCTGATGCGTGAAGCTAATAAAATGGTCGTCGATCTTTTCACCAAAGGATGCCACCATCAAAATATTCACGTAATATACAGTACCTAACACAAAATATATTCTACCAAGGCAAGGGCCAAAGAGACATTTCCTTGAACGCAACTTGTATCGTTCTTTTTAAAAATTTCAGGGGTAAAGCTCAGATTCAATATTTTGCACGTCAAGTCTGTCCTGAAAACCCCCGTGTTTTACAAGAGGCTTACGCTGATGTTAAAAGTACTCCCAAGGGGTATATATTGTTAGATTTCAAACGTGGTACACCCGAGCGGTTCAGATATAGAACCCACACAAATGTTGGGTGCTGCATGTACCTACCACGCAAAAGCTATAAAAACATCAACATTTCCCAATTACAGATCATTTCATAACCATGAGTCCCAAAGTGCTGAAGCAAGCCTCTCTGCTAGGTGCGATGTATCGCATGAACCCGAAGCAAAGTGTTGTATTGTTGAAAACGGCAGAAGATAAACTGATTTACTCTGTTTGCGAGTGTGCCTACAAAACTTTAAAATGGTGGGTGCCGTTGAAAAATGCCCATAAGACAATGTTATGTGTTCACAAAAATAAGTTGCGCAAGCTAGTCAAACGAGGAGAGAGAGTACTGGAAGAAGAAGAGACGACCACTCGTTCAGAAAGTAGGAACGTTCCCACCCTTACTTTTAGACCCTTTAATCAGCGGTGTCCTCGGTTCCTTATTCAACAAGTAGATAATGGAACACACCAAAAAATGATATTGGTGTCCCCGGAAACATTACACCGCTACGAACAACACCACCAACAAGTTGCATCGGCCACAAATCTAGTGGTCTCCGAGCTGGACAAGGAAATGGAAAAAATCCTCGCCTCAAAACTTGATGATAAGTCTAAATGGACCTTATACCAACAAGTGCTACAGCGCTATCTTGTAATGTAATTGACTTGCCCCTGAAAAGTATGTGAAAGCATTGACAATAATATCGTCCTAATTTTATAAACGTATTTAATTTTATTTAAATTATATAGTATATTAAATGGCGCTTAAAGCACTTCTTCTTCTAAGAAGGCAAAAGCCACTGATCAGTGACGTCACGCACGTGACGTTAGTCAAGTCAAGTTGACAATATAAGATTTTTAAATAATAACTTCCTCTTCTGGAAAGTTCGAATAGAGATTTTAAAAAGTAACTTGAGTCAGTTTCCGGCTCTCGAAGCTTCTAGTGACACCGAGATGTTTTTGTCTTGTATTTTAAATTTTTATAACACAACCTTCTCGAAGCTTCCATGAGTAATGGATATATACAAGGAATGGTGCAATGTAAGGACACTAGTCACTAGGAGTCAAGTCCTTGAAGTACTCGGACTGCTGCTCCTGTCCGCGATTCCTACGATCGTGCAATAGGCCGCGTATATATTTCGTCGACGACATGATCTATTTTCTCTAGAAATAAACTGAGATTTAGAAATAAAAGCATGTCAACATAATAAGTGTGTATTAATTATACAATATTTAAATCACCAATAACTCTTTAATTGGCGCTCGATCACGGGGCTATAAATACCAATTAACTCACCACATCAAAATACCGGACCGCTTTAATTAGTGCTCGACCACGGGGAAATTATCAGCTAATTAAATGGTATAACTTCAATCGACGCCCAACGTGACGAACCAGATCCATAATTCATCGAACGACGCAGAGAGAGACGTCCAAAACATCATAATTAGCGCCCAACGTAAGCAGTAATATTTCAATAACACTTCAATTGGCGCACAACATAGAGACCAGTAAAACAGAAACGCTTCAATCTGCACTTTAGTCAACACCTTCCACCGCCTGAAAATACCACTACCACAACTATCCCTGAAGTGTCTGAACTTCTCATCCCAACTGTACTCAATACTGTATCAGCACAGGCACGTAAAACAGCTGAACTCTAATAAAATATATTATTTCACGAGGTGGTATATCTTGGGATGAAAACGGGGAAGTGAGTATTCACGATACGCCTCTCCATGTATCCAATATTGTAGATTTTGTCAACAATCTGGTGAGAGTAAGAAGATACAGCGATCCATCTGGGGGGCGATAGTTTCTCAAGCAAATTCAATAAATAAACGTTCCGAAAGAATTTGTTGTAAGTCCTAAACGTTTGGTGCCCGTTAGCGACTTGACACCAGAATCCCAACCACTTACAATGTCTACACACCCTAAGAAGAAGGAACTAAAGAAGGGTGGACGAAAACAGGTTGCTGCCGTTCCGAGCTTAATGGCCCGATTAGTGGACATCTACTACGACCCTTCTCATCCTACAGGGTTTTCAGGGGATGCGTCGCTCATAAAGACGTTCAGGAAAGATCCCAGCAAAGTACGAGAATTGCTTCGTGTGCAGGACGCTTGTACATCACAAAAACAAGTGATAAAAAAGTTTCCACGCAACAAGTAAGTGGTATCAAATAATGACGATCTCTTGTAAGTCGATCTCAATGATATACGAAGACTCGAAAAATACAACTACGGTGCAGTGTACTTGCTCACCATCATCGACGTGTTTAGCAAGATGGTCTGGGCGAGGACGCTTCTATCCAAGACTGGGAGCGTCGTGAGAGAGGTCTTTCGTGACATTTTCAAATAAAGCAACCGTAAACCTCTAAGTTTACAGACGGACAAGGGGATAGAGTTCACGGCACATCTAGTTTGGAAATTTCTAAAGCAAGAAGGCGTGCATTACTACACCACTCATAATCCTGACGTGAAGGCAAGCATCGTGGAATGATTCAATAGTACCCTAAAAGGGCGCACGTGGCGCTACTTTACCAAAAATAACACTTATCAGTATGTTGACGTCCTCCAAGATCTCGTCAGTGCTTACAACGGCGCAAAACATTCAAGTATCAAGATGGCACCTGCCAACGTTTCAGAAACCAATGTGCTTCAAGTCAGAGATAATCTGTACTGCAAACGGCGTCCAAACAAAAATAGTAAGCCAAAAATGAAAGTCTGTGACACGGTGCGTATTAGCAAAACCAAAATACTGTTTGAAAAGGGCTACGAAAGCAATTGGAGCGAAGAAATATTCAAAGTCAGCAGTGTCGTGTTGCGGCAAACAGTCGTCTAGAGGCAGAAAGATCTTGACGGCGAGGAGGTGAAGGTAACCTTTTACAAACAGAATTGTAACGCGTACATCTTCTAGCAACATTTAAAAATGATAAAATACTACATATCACGGGTAAATGTGGCAGAAAGAAAGTGTACGTGTAGTGAAAAGGTTACTCCGCCAAATTTAATTCTTGGATTCCCGCCAGTTACTTCTGCGCCCTACCATGAAGGATCAGTTTTACATCACTTTGCCAAGCGACAGCTATATGGGATATTTCCTGGAAAATACCCTAACGAATTTCACCACGCAACTACTCAACCATCATACACCCGAAGGACAGTGAGAAGTCGCTCACACCTAATTACAATATCCGTGTTCTTTCACCACCGTACCCGATGGCCAAAATATTGTATGGTACAACTGGGTGGATGCTAACGACGTGGAACAAATATTCACGGATCACATCCCTCCTGGAAACTACAGTACTATCTATGAATTAGTCAAAGCCCTAAATGAAGTAGAATCGTTTAAAGGGGATTCCGGAGATGTATTCAAGTACACAAACAACAACAAAAAAGTGGACGTTGTTTCTTCTTCACCAAATATACAGCTACTGACTCTATCAAGTCAACTAATTCTAAAGCTTGGTTTCGTTCCTAAGACTAATCTGATCAAAGTCCAAAAGTCACCGTACGCCTACAACATTCTACTAGGCTTGCCCTCGCAAATTTACATCTACACGGATCTCGTCGATCCTCAGCCCATAGGTGGTATTCTGGCACCGCTTTTACGTATTGTCGGTAACAACAACACAAAATATCTCTACGTCATGCATAAGATAGTTATCTATGATCTGTTGTACTACGTGCCCGTACTTAGAAGGGAAATGGAAAGCCTGGAAATCAATATAAGAACAGACACTAGTGAAGCTGTACCATTCGAGTTTGGAAAAGTGAGCCAGAAACTTCCTTTTTGACGCTGCTCAAAATGAACTGTCCCTATCAAAGATACTACGTAAACTAAGCTGGAAGAGGAATATTTTCGATCTACCACAGCGTTCCCTATCAACGCGGGCACGGGATAGGAAGTTTTTTCATCAGCCCTTTCAAGGGCGTCGTACCGTTGCTGAGAAGTGGCACTAAAGCCATTGGAAAACAGACACTTCATACGGGTATCGACGTTTTCTCCGACGTCACCAATCAGCGTCATCCTTTCAATAAGGCCCTACGACAGAATATCGTTGAGGCTGGAACAAACCTGAAACGCAAGGTGGAGCAAAACATCGACACACTGATGACCGGCTCAGACTATAAAGGGCGTCGTAAGAAGCACCGACGTTAGTCTTCTGTTGTTGCTGACGGACGTAAAAAGGTCAAGAAAGAAGAGGTTGATATTTTCAGTTGAAATGTCGTTTCTACACCCTCAGTCCTGCGATTATTCCTGTAGTGAGCTCGATCTCTTTTCCGTCACACCCACGCAACCAGTCTTGAAATTGTATAATGGCTCTAGTACAAACCTGTCTCTTCCCTTACCGAAGAAACGCCTATTGAATTTACCAGTAAAGGCAAGTTCTATATCGATCTTTCACAGACTATGCTCTATCTCAGTGCGGCCATCATGAAACCCTACGGTTGTGCTTTCACAGAGGTGTATCAAATCGCCCCCGTCAACAAATGGTTGCATTCGCTATTCACACAGGTGGATGTGTGTTTTAAACCAAAAACTAGTCTCACCGCTCAGCAACACATATGCTTATAGAGCGTACATCGATACGTTGATCAATTATATTACAACAGTGAAGCCAAAAAAACATATTCGACTTTTGGTCTGTGGTTTTCAAATAGCCCCGGAATCATTGAGGAGGTTAACGTTGGCAACAAGGGATTTCAGGCCCGTTGCAGTCTCACCGCAAAAAGTAAGATGGTGGATCTTTCGGGGTATCTACACGGTGACGTGTTTATCCAAGAGAAATACCTTTTTAACAGCACCGAACTCAGTCAAGTTGGTCCGTTCCAGAGCCGTATTTATTCCTATGGCCGTCCCTGAATTCCCTCACTATAAGGTTCACATCGCTGACGCCGGACTTCTAGTACGAAATGTTAAATTAGGACCTTATATACTGTTGGCACATGCCAAGGCATTAAACCTCAGTCCCGCAAAATATCCCATCACCCGCGTGGAAGTAAAATAACTCACTATTCCTACGGGTGTGCCAGGTAAATCACTGGACAACGTATTCACCGGACATTTACCCAAACGATGCATCGTGATATTTGTATCAAACGCTGCGTTCCATGGAGACGCCAACAAGAACCCTTTCAGCTTCTAAACCTACTTCATGAACCATTTCTCACTGTACGTGAACGGGGAACAAGTGCCATCGAAACCAATACAGCCCGATTTTTCAAGCGGTAACTATGTCATGTTCTACCACATACTGTTTTCTGGAACGGGTGTCCATTTCATGAATGAAGGTAGTGATATCACACGGGAAGCCTTTCCTAAGGGATATTATCTCATGGCTTTCGATCTCACACCTAATCTGTCCACCCACATGACATTGAAATTTGGCAAGGCATGGCTCTCTGAGCATCGAAGTGAGCTTCACCAAAGCTCTAACCAAAATCGTCAAATGTATCGTGTACGGGGAGTTTTCCAACATCATCATCATCAACAAGGACGTTGTGACCGATTATGGGAGTTATTATTAGAGAATTCCCACCCCTTACATGCGTCATTTAAATCATGGACGTAATTGTGGATCTCCAGAGCTTCATCGGCGACACAAAAGAGTTTATTCTCCAGGAATCGATTGTTTTACCTGTATGCGGTACATTACTTCAACATTGGGTGTTAAAACCTCTATACGCTATCGAGGAACTTCCAGCCACCACTAAAAAGCAAGCCGACTCTATCGTCAACAAACTGAAAGGTATTCCCTGGGATAACGGCCATGTGGATTACAACCTGCTCGAATCCCTCATCTCCCACGTCACAATGCGTGCAGAAACCGTCTACGTCAAGGGGACAGAAAATAAAATGTTTCTAGTCAAATACACGCCTACACCCATCTTATATCTGTACGACAGAGGTTGTTCGTCTTTTAAAACACTTAAATTGGGCCGCACCATGCTCATGGCACATAGTTCTGTATGTAATTTCTGTTCGGCCTCCATCATTTGTGAACTTCGAGATTGGATGATTGAAGATAGACACGCACAACACAAGACGTGCGCTGAAAACAAACCCGTGGCTCCGTTCTGTACGGTCAGGTTTTTCCCTGCTGATCAACTACACGCAAAAATAGCTTGACCTGCTGCTTTCGTCATCAACACTGATCCAAAAACCAAGCCTGGGACGTATTGGATCGACATCTTTATCGACAAGAACGGCGTGGGAGAAAATTTTGACAGCTATGGTTTCCCAACCCTTATAAAGTCGCATCTAGCATCTATACGCAAAAACACTTCCTACACGTCTCATTACACGATACCGCTTCAACGCATTGCCTCAGACGTTTGCGGCCATTATTGTCTCATATACATTCTCTATCGCACCCAGAACATTCCAATGAAAACTGTCTTCGCCCTATTCTCGCCCACCAATCATAGAGGCAAAGATGATAAGGTGGTGAGATATTACAACACATTTTTAAAGACTGTATGGTCCTGCCTCCCCTCAAGAGGCTGGTTCAAATCAGCGTGCGCTTATAAAAGGGGCGTCCATAACCACGACAGTTGTCGAAGCGAACAAACATCATGGATGGCCAATACGTTTGCACCCGCAAAGCAAAGTCTGTGAAGCAGCTCGCCATAATCAGTATTTTTAACACTTTGATCCCACTGGACAAATTCGACGCCAAGCGAGTCATCGCCGGTATGAGCGTCAAGAACAACTTTACGTCCTATGTTCAACTAGAAAGCTGTGGAGGGAATTGTGAGGCGTTTAACCATACAGAGTGATAAAATCTTGGCAACTACAAGTCGGTCATATTAAAGTTTTTCAGCAACATGCAACCTTTGAAGAAGATTAGTCTGACTAATCAAGAAATCTCTCTGAGACGCATGTGCGGTGAACGTATAGTCGACATCAGCGAGAAACAAGACGCTGGACTCAAACCGGTCGCCTATCTAGCACCTAGCTGGGTGTGTCTTTGTGAGGTACGGGATCTCATCGACATCACCGTTGACTTACGGGATATGTGGTCGATACCCATCGCACGATATTGCAACGATTTGATCAACACACTCGTCGTGGATGTATGCGACACGCTAACAGAATCAGCGAATGTCATCAACCTCGAACAGATTACTGTGGAAACGCACATCAGAAACCTGTATCTTATCAGTGCTACCTACTATATACGTCAAGTCGTCGGTTTGGACTATTACATGCTAGATTGTGAACTAAAAACAATTTTACCAACGCTTCTAAGCGCACTGTAGAAAAACGTATAAACGAATTTATGCGGCATTCCTGTAAAAGTGTATATTAAATATTATGCATGTCTGTTAAATCTTTAATGTATGTCTGTGAAACCTTTAATGTATGTCTGTAAAACATTTAATGTATAATAAATATATGTTTTGTAATATCGTGTTTTATTCACACAAAACCTGTGTCCCTTACACGTAGATACGTGTCTCGACTTGTCGAGCCAGTAAACTGACACCAAACATGAACAGGGTCAATGATTTCTAGTACTAGCTCACGGTTTCAATATTACGATCTATTCCTGTCTTGTCGAGCCACCAAACTGGCGCCAGTCTTTAGGGAAAAACCTATTTTTACATAATTCAATGTCGTGTTCTATTTCTGTCTTGACTTGTCTTGTCAACCCACCAAACTGGTGCCAGGTATAAGTAATCAGGGGAAAACCCTTTGCGACATCATTCAAGCTCGTGATCTTTTCCTTTCTTGTCGAGCCAACAAACTGGCGCCAGGTATGAGTCATCAGGAAAAACCCATTACCTGGGGAAGGTTGTGACATCATTCAAGGTCGTGATCTATTCCTGTCTTGTCGAGCCGCAATACTGGAGCCATTTTTGAATCATCAGGAAAACCCATTGCCAAATAGAAGGGGGTGAGAGGGAAAGAGCTTCCAGGGTCAATGAGCTCATGTACTAGCTCACTGCTTCAAGGTATCGTTTTATTCCTGTCTCTACTTGTCTTGTCGAGCCACCAAACTGGCGCCAGGTATGAGTCATCAGGGAAAACCCAGGTGGAAGTGTTGCGATATACACGCAATGATGACATCACACAGATCGAGGTGACTTGTCTTGTCGAGCCGCCAAACTGGTGCCAGTCATCAGGTAAAACCCATTACAACATAGTTGTGGGAAGGGAATAGGGAGGGGTTTCGATGACGACACCGGGTAAACCCATTGCAGGGGGGAAGAGGGAGGGTTGCCAGGGTCAATGACATCTTGTACTAGCTCACGGTTTCAAGGTCACGATCTATTCCTGCCTTGTCCAGCTGCCAAAGTGGTGCCCATCATCAGGAAAACCCATTGCCCCATAGAAAACAAGAAATAAACTTTTGTGACATTGAAGGAGGACAAGTCACTTACTCCATGTCATCATGGAAATAACCAGAGGGGAAATTCAGGTCAGACGGAAATATACTGGCACCTGTCACCAGTGAATGTTGATACATAACACACAATGTTTACTTCACCAGGAAAAAAAGCTTTTTGACCCATTGAGCGGAAGTGAGGTTCCCCAACACCAGGCTATCTACTTGTGTTTTTAATATTCTATATCTTCTACGCAATTTACGAATATAATCCCAGACTTTAGTTTCAAGGTTGTAAATGTAAATGTTGAAATAGATAGTTTCCAAGATTTTCGGTTTCTTTCCCGTATAATACTGCGATATCCAACACGAATAATTTGAGAATATTGATTTCTTGGAAATAGATCACCTCGTTGTAACTATGAACGTCGTGGCAATTAGCTTCACTTAAATATCAAATTCAAGAAACAGGTAGCACTAATTTAATATGAAGTTTTCACCAAAAAAAGAGACCAATTAGCACGTTTAAATACCCAGTGGTACGTACGTGCCAAATTGGAAGGAGCCGTAAAATATTTGATTAACATTTAAAATTGATCGCTGGCGCAGAGTTCCTGGATTAACTCACAAAGAAAGTGATTGGCAATGCCAACACTATAGAATGAGAGCTTAATATGGAAAGAAATGCCATTAAAGGGGAGACGTGTGTCAGAGCCCCGGTGTTTAAGAGCATCGGATCACTACAGAGAGTAAAATCTTAAATCAATCTTACTCTGGTTACTGTAAAGGAGGAATCTTCCCCAAGGTTGTATGCATTTAAGTCACACAATAGGATATACGAGGTTGGAAGTTATGCTAAGAGGGTCTGTACATGACACGTTCACCTGGCATATTAGATATACCTTAGCATTGAGGGTCCTTTTTAGTCGCCTCTTACGACAATCAGGATGTACTCAGGCTACCATTACTAGATGTTTTCCCACCCTACATTCATCTCAATGCGAGTACATGTCCTCTAAATTATATCTTTCTCACTCTTAAACCAATAGTGTATCTAATTTCGGATAGCCCAGAAGGTTCGTAAGACGCAGTATAGAAAAGATAAAAGTTAAATAAAATGTTTAATTTTTCGAAATGTTTATCTTTCTTGACCTTAAATAACGGAAAATATGGTAGTGTACAACGTAAGGATATGAAGTCTACAGTGAACCTGAGAAGGAAAATGTAAGACTTTCTCGTTATTCCTCTAACTACGATTAGTTAACAAAGAGGGGTAGGCCATTAGTCTAAACACACAAGCTATGTTTAAAGTTCACGTCGCTTGCACTTTTGGAACTAGTTTTCAGAAAGAGTACACTCTGAAGTTTCCCAGAGCAAAGCAGATGTGACCTGTGTCGGGTTGGCAAATGTAGTTTCACTGAAGTTTCATTTGTGCAAAACATACTGAACCCTTTTCCAAGTAGTGTGGATAGCGAAAAAGGAACAAGAAAGGGTAAGCGAACGTAGAGAATATATGCCGAATAGTCTGGTTGCTAGCATATTGTACTAAAAGCGTTTCTTTTGTGAACCAAGTATGAATTGGAGAAAAAAATCTAACTTATTGGTCAAATATTTTATTATGTTTAAAAAAATGACACCTGGACAGTGTAAACTTGTTTTTACCAAATGTATATATAGTTTTAATTTTGCACTAAAATGTATTACCCTTCCGTGTTACCCGCATAATTACACTGTTAGGGTAGAAATGTAGATTTTAGAGGAGGTGTTCAGTGTTCACGCATTTGAATGGGAGTGGAATGTAAAACCATTTACGAAAAAATAAGCCGCAGTACACTTGGTTGAGACTCAATCAGTAATCGACAAAGCAGATAATACATGGTTGATGTTTTAGCCCACATGCCCACCGGTGCGTACTCATACGCTTTAATATTAATTACACGTGGACTTTTATTTATCACACTTAACAAATGGGTAATTAAGAACACAGGCTGTAAGAATTAGATACATTCTCACACTGGGGTACTTTTGATTAGAACTACTGTTCTTAATCTTAAAAACCAATCATAATATCACCAAATCTATATGTATTTTATATTTTATGTTTAGTACCGCGTCTTACTACACATTCGGGCTACACGCTAACAGATATATTAAAATGTTTTGCGGTGATACTACGACTCTAATTTAGTGAGGCTATATCTATGTTTTTAGAAATTTACCTTGAAACTTCTTTGCAAATAACATAATTTCATATTTCGATGATTTTTTTTTTTTACTTCATAGCTTCTCATTTTCCAATGAGGATCACTTTAAGGTTACTTTACAAAAGCGAATGTAAACAATGTTTATTATATCTCCACAATCCTTTGAAATACGAAATAATTCATCATCGCAAAGTTTTAGGACTATTATATATAAAAAAACTAGTTTGAAACCGTGTATATTATGTCATTAGTGTTATTTGGTTAAATGTGATCCTAATATATATATATATAAATATATATATATATATTTGGTATTACATATTATTTTAAGAGTTTTAAGTAAATATATCAATTTTTAGGTAACGTAGCGAGAAAGACTGTGTGGTGCACCGTACCAATTATTTTATCATAAAACTTAAAATGCAATGTTTATTAGCTTATTTGAAGACCTCTATTTTGGCGTTAACCATAATACAAAACAGAAAACCCCTTCATAAATAGCACGGAATGTCGGGAGTCTGAACGCATCTCGGAGCATTAGTAGGCGGCCCAAAGGCTTTATCTAAGTATAAGGATGGGAAAGGTAGTCTTGAGGAAAAGGAACAGCCTAAGCGTGGATAAAGGATGAAAAACTAAATCTCAAAACTACAGCTAGCACAAGGAGACACTCAATTAAAGGCATAATTCTCATCTTGTATTATTTTTCCATTGCCTGTATGAGTGTACTATTTTTTTAATGGATTACCTACTCTTCAACTTTGCAACTGTGTATACATTTCTGCTTACTTGTTACCTCATCACTGTGAATATTAAGATAGTATTATCACGGGGAACGTAAATACAAAGTTTATCCCTATCTGGAAATTTAAATTAATAAAGTGTGATTATTATATTTGGTACAGTCCCCGTGAAATAAATGGTACAATGCACAGCACAAACTTTATCGACTCTATATCTAAATTGAGGAGGTTGGGGTAAGAACATGATAACACTCATTTGACGAAAAATATGTTAGCAATGATTTCTGTTCGCATACAACTTTAACTACAAGTTGATTTTATAGTAACTTAAGACCTTGAGCACAACTAATATTCATACATATTTCACTTATTACTATAGCTATATTTCAGGATTTTATAGCCATTTAAATAGTAAAAATATCCCTACTAAATTAAATGAGGGTTATCATGTTTTTGCCCCAGCACTCTCAATTAAACTTATAGTTCGTAAGATATATGAAACGAAATAAAATACATTGCTATAGAAACATTATAGGAAATAAATACTATCACATTTTACCAAAGAGATTAGGTAAAATAATAAACACTGTTGTTCTGTACCTTTTCAAAGCCACCATACACAAAGCTTTATTTTAAAACATACATTTGCCTACAGCTCGGAAAATATTGATTTTATCAAATTTTCTTTCAAATAATAGATATTTGTTTTTAATAGACCTACAACTTTAAAAAAGGGATATTTTGTATCTCAAAGAGTTGAGACATGATGAAGATCGTAAATGTTCAAGTAACATCAAAGTCATTTTTTGGGGAAAATAAGATGGTTCATTTTGGTTTGAATTTTAATCACTGCCTGGTTACAAATATAGTCAAACTCATTAGAGTAAATTTTGAGAAAACAGATTTTTTCCATTTTGCCCTGGAAAACATTTTTAATTTTAGGGTTATACCACTAGTTCCTCTCTAAAATATCATGAAAACTATAGATATAAAGTTTCAGCCTAGTCCTAAAATGGATTTGGCACTAGGTTCAGTAAAAAAAACCGGCAGACGACATTCCAAAAAAAAAACCTTTTTCGATTTCAAGGGGTCATGAAACATTTACACAAATCAAAATCTCAATTTTTTTACCAGCACAATATTTTCTTTGTCTGATAAGTCGCGATAAAATAAGAATGTGATTGGTTTACAGAAGGAGTGAGATAGAAAATAGTAACATTTTGTGATCAAAACCTTTTTTTTAGGTCTAAACCAAAATATACAAAAGCAAAGACATGTTTTATGTAGGTCTAAATTAAAATAATACATTAATGAAAAAAGTCATGTGCTGATATAATCAGTCGGTTCAAAAAGTGCACGTTAAATATCTTAAATAAATTAAAACAAGATAAAAATATAAAATATAAAACTCGTTATAGCTGGTTATATTATTTTATATGCTTTATATTTTAATAATAAATTGATTAAATTTGAAAAATAAAGGTTTTAATTAGGACTATATACTGATAAGTGGTGAATTTAGAAAATACACAATTAATGCTCATGACAGATATTCAACGATTGTTGATATCACCATGGGAAAAAAAATTAGGCTCTAAGTTTCTACTGGAGCAGTATTTTATTTATTTTGAAAAAGTTTGCTTTAGTAATACAAAACACACCTTATCTCGCGTCCCCTACTCTCCAACCATAAAGCTAAAGCAAAGATAAAAATCTATTTTTTTTAAACAAACAAACAAAAATCTTTACCTAAAAAAAAAATATTTCCATTGCTATAGTATCCACGTAATGAGCCTATTTTCCATTCTAATTTCGCAAAATGTACTAAGCAGTAATTGGGTATAAAAGTCCATTCTCTTTTTAATCCCTCTCAGATTTTTTTATAAACAAATTAATTTTGAAGCTAGAGATCGTCTGCAATAAAGACCCCTTTGGATAAAATGTTTTGCTAGGCACGAAAAACATGAGTATAATTATGACAACGTATGGAAAAACTGTTCCAATTTAAAACCAAATATTTATATAAAAAAAGTAGCTTGTATTTCCCTGGAAACAACGATTATATCCCTCCTCCTCTTCCGACCCTCCCCCCTCATGAATATTGATGCTAAAGAAAATCCTACAACTCTACTTGAAAGTCTCTCAAAAAGATAATGATCACAACTCTCCAAGCATCCTCCATTAAAGAAAAATTTTGTGCAACTTAAGTGAAAAGAGACTTGTCGAGAAAGTTTTATGAATCCTTCTATCTTCATCTTCTTTCTTTCTTTCCTTCACTCCTCCCACTGATACTACTTTCTTCCTCAACCCGGAAGTGACAGAAGATATTCAAGATAAGAAAGCACAATCGCAGATAACAAACGTATCCGGTCCACCCCAGGCTCCTTTCGCTCGAGTTCATCTTTCTTCTTGATTTTTTTCGTCGTCCTCCATTTTATCAACTTTCGCATTAAGTGGTTATTCCGTCTTATTGGTACAGTTCCGGGATCGAAAGAGTTTGATTTTTATTGATCCCTGACTTGAAGTATGGCAATAAATTAGCTTTCAAGTTTGTGTCATATAGGATATGACAAGATCATTAAACAAATTCTCATTTTATTTATTTCCAAGTGAATGGCATTTTAATACCTTTCCAGGCTATTGGAATATTTGTATTAATGGGATAGGAATGAAATCTATAGGCTATAGTTTAGAATAATTATTTCTCCATTTGCATGGAGGGAGAGTGGATAAACGTTTATGGGAAAATCACCTCATGACACCCGTCCAGGATTCTCTCTGATCTCTCCTTAACCGGCGAACCATACAAGATGAAATCTGAGCCTTTATTCACGTGCCCTCCAGTGTTATTTAGTTTTATTATTTTACTTGAAATAATTCTTTAAACCATAACGCTTGCGAGAGATGATAGTATTGTTTAAACAATTTTACTCGGTCTCGTCTTGTCATGTTTTGTTATAATGGAAATATTGGGGTTCGAATCTCAGCTGTATACGCTGGGTTATTTTTTCCCCCCACACATTATACATCTCAGTGTTTTTTTCCCTCTCATCTCAAACCTAATTTGAATTAAGTTCCTTCTATGTTACCCTCACAATCATTATCCATTGGAATAAACCATTTACAGCCTTGATGTTGAAAGTACAAATAAATAGTAGTTCATTTTTTTTTACAAAAATGTGTAAGCTATCCAAGTTAGATAATCAGTGCATAGTTAAGATATCAAACTTATTTAGTCTGGTTTAGCAATGACAGTGAGGCCAGGGTGTAAATCACAGCTGTGTGTACTTAATCTTAGGATGTTTTTCTAAATGGTCTCACGCTTTTTATTTACAAAAAAAAAAGGGTACATATTATGCAAATTCCACTTTACTAAGTACTCATCGCTTCACCATAAACCTAATTCATAATTATATATATGTGTGTATATATATATATATTCGTACATCCCAAAGGGTAGTGTAAGACGCATTTTAGAAGAAAACAGTACAATATTTTAATATATTCAATAAACACCAAATATTAGTCTCCCTAGTTGCTCCAAATACACTGGGTATTATGTTTTCTTCGTGGATTTACTGTCCGTCCTCTAGCCACACACCCTCATCCCCCCCCCCTTTTCCTTTCTTCAAAAAACCACCTCAGTTTATTTGAGTTGTGTATAGCTGAACGAGAAGCAGAGGAAATTTCATTTAATTTCATTATTCCTTTATTAAAGTACAAGCCAACAGTCGAGGCCTCATAATCGTCGTCATAACTTTAATGTTTCGTGTATGTTTCCATACTTAATTCATAATTAACTTATTCAATGGCCACATGGTCTAAGTCAACACTCTCGTGTTAGATTAGATTGCTATGACAAGGAGATCGAGGATCGAATCCTGGCTGGGTGTACTGAGGGTGGATTTTCCTAAATGGTTTTTTCTCCACGAAAATTTGGGTACACTCTCCCTAAATTTAACCTTCCTCATCCCTAACTTTTTTAGCACCACTTCTTACTACCCGTTCGGGTTATACGCCTATATACTAATTACACTAATGGTTTAGGGATTAGGATAGTTTAATTGAGTGGAAGTGCACTCGCATTTGCGTGGAAGGAGAGTGGAAAACCTGTTTAGGGAAAACCATCCTTAGTGCACCCGATTGGGATTGAACGCTGATATCTCCACCTTCGGCAGTCTAGTCTAACACGAGAGTTGCACGTTAGACCACGTGGTCACTGAAGTGGGCTATATCCATAACTAATCAGCGTAATTAGTACATATGCATATTACCTGAATTGGTAGTACTACACGGTGCTAAGAAAATCAGAATCAATTCAATATATGTCAATTATTTCCGTTTTAACGACCAACTTTAATAGCGACTATTGGCAAAACAAGTAGCTATGAATGGAAACATTAACGCTAAAATACGTGTTTTAGTGTAATATAGTTAGTTCGTGTTCTGGATGGTAATAAATTTATAAATGTTTTAATTTTTGTATAATGTTTCTGGTTTTGGATTTTGCGCATCTGTTAAGTAATAACTCTACGATTTTACCAAGTTTCAGTTTTCTAAGTCATCGGTAAATTTGAACCCATCTAAAAGGCCAATTAGCTTCGAAATTGTCTTTAAGAATTTTTTTTGAAGTTATACTTCTTTAGGCGCGTTATGAAAAAATGACGAGAGTGAAATTTTAAGATGCGCGCGCATCACTGTAACACAAAAGTAACAGGTTGAAGTTAAACC
>CABFVZ010000109.1:598832-642746 GCA_902151445.1 Timema monikensis | reverse complement strand
CAGTAGTGATTTAAATTGAATATTTTGATTAATATTATTTACTATTCGTAAATATTAGTGAAAAAAATTGTGCTTATAGACTTTTTCAAGTGCTCCAATATAATTGAGGTTAACTATCCGTATGTATTATTTATTGATATAAATTAAAATATTATTATTTAACATAATTAATACTAAATATTATTAAATTATTTTTTATTTTTTAATGATGCCAAAGAAGTATAACTTCTCACGCGCGTACATAAGTACACACACCCTTTTTTTTGTGTGGCCCATAATGATAGCACTTTACTATATTGTTCGGATGATGTTATTTGAATGATAATCTAGATCAAAATTTACTGCTACAGATAACATGAATTGACGTGTAAATACATGAAAGGATATATAGTACAGGGCTCAAAATCTCACGGCCCGCGGGCCGTACTCAGCCCGCGTGGCATATCTAACCTGCCCGCTGGCATGAATTACTTTTATATTACTATCTGGCCTGTAGTCATACACCTACTCAAAAAATAAGTTTAATTTTAGTATGCACTGTATATAATTTTTAATAACAAATATCACTAAGAGTTCGGCCTGACTGACAAGCGCGTGAGCGAGCGACTGAGCGAATGCCTGGTCAAACTGGTGAGCGAGCGAGAGCGTGATTAGCAGATAGATCTCGATAGTTGTTGACGAGGAGGTAAAGTTCGAATCTTGGCTCAGTGAACTGAGGGTGGTTTTAGACAAGTGATTTATTGTTGGGGGTTTTCCCATACTCTATCCGTGCTAATGGTGATTCTTAATTGTAAAGGCCTACTTTGATTATAATATTGAAGTATTTTAATATATCAGTTTTACACACACACACACACACATACACATATATATGTATATATGTATGTGTATATATATGTATGTATGTATGTATGTATGGATTATTATCTATATATATGTTTATATATATATGTTTATATATATATAAGTTTGGTTTATTATCTCACCAATTAAAGTATGCCTTTATTAGCAAGTGTGCTAAACCTATCGATAATAATAAAAATGTCAAAATGAGAAGTTGTCCTAGCACTCAACGAACCAACATATAATAGATATATAACATATAATTAGACTGTACCGGCTCGAGCACGCGCGCTTGAAAAATATAACTAGTTCTGTCTTTCAAGCGCGCGTACTCCAGTCTGGCCACCACTCACTATAACCAATATGATATATTGTATTTTTTAGTCGCTCGCACGCAGTCTGGCCGTACCTTTAGAACTGTTTCAAACTGTGCTATATTTTGTTATCAGTTTGAATACTTGATTACGGGAATTTTTATTTGCATTATAAATAAGTATGGATTTGAGTATTTCGCAAATCTACATTACATCTGGGAAAATATCAATTTTTAAATATATATTAATGAGTTTGAAAACATATCATGAAATAGATATTGCTACTACGGGCACGCAGATTGAAATTTAAGCTCTTCTGGTCTAGTTTACCACTGCCGGAGAGAGGAAGTCAGGGTTAAAATTCCATCCCGATATACAAAGGTATATAAATATAGAGGTATGGTAGCCCACATTCCCTTCATTCAAATGCTGTTACATTTCTTCTAAATTATATCTTAATCATCCCTTACGCACAAGTATGATTAAAATATTTATAATCCAGATGAGTAGTAAGACGCTCTGAAAAAACCAAATTGTAGAATATATTCAAGAAAACATATTTTTATAGGCTGTAACCCGCAACACGGCTCGAGTTTGTAAATCTGGCCCTTTGGATAATTTGAGTTTGAGACCAAAAAAGTAACTTTCCTAGCTGTCAAATAAGAAGGCCCTTCCTCTGACAATAAAATTTCAAATACTTAGAGACATCATTAGAAATATACTAATATAGATTTAATAAAAATCGAAAGTTTCTGAACACACGACTAGGCTTATGAATATATTAAAATGGATTTAGTAACGTTTATGACAGTTGTTCCTACCAGAATTTCCTTATAGCCAAACCCGACGATGTGGTTATTCCCTTCAGGCCTGGAGTTGGTACTTAGTCGCACATTGTCTAGTTCAAAGGTAAACTTGAGCTCCAAAGTTCCAACTCACCACTTACATCGGGCGATAATCTGGAGCGTTTCGACTGATATTCCCACGCACTCAGAGGAATAACGGTAAACGACAGGATGGCGAGACCAACGTTATATATTGCATCTCTTATTACTACAGGAACGTGCACTTTGTAAACTCTCAAATATACAGAATGATTCAAAAGGTTGGGTCAATTCTTAAGAGACGTATAGAGAAACTTAGGTATAACAACTTTCGAATAGGAATCCATGTCCACTGACGTCATTCTGAGTCAGGCAAGGTGGGAAAGTCCGATATTATTCTGCTGGAATAAGCATACTTTGTTATTCTCCTACTAGCTTTTTAAAATATGTATCTTATCATCAATGTACAAGGATTACATGAGCAATATTACAAATCAAATGTATTCTCCTACTTGCTTGATGGTTTATATTTATTTGTATCAATGTACAAGGATTACATTAGCAATCTTACAAATTAAATGTATTCTTCTACTTACTTGGTTGTTTATATTTGTTATTTTTATTAATGTACAAGGGTTACTTGAACCAAATTATAAAGCAAATGTATTATCCTACTTACTTAATTATTTATATGTATTATTTTATTAATATATAAGGATTACATAAACAAAATAACAAACCAAATTTACAACAAGTGTCCATATTCAATGCAGTCATTGCAACCGCGAACGAAATTCTAGAGCACCCTTTAAAATACCCCAAGATTCTCACTGATCACGTCATATGCAGCAATAATCCTGGCCAAAAGCTGTATAAACATATGACTTGTAAACAAACATAGCTTACACAATAGAACCAACAATAAACACTCCGGTCTTAGTCCTAAGGATTATATATTCACCCCTCATAAGACGAAGACATGAAAATTAACTTGTTTTAAGCCCCACCTGAGATTAAACATGGATCACCAGAGACCTGTAGTCAAACTCTCTGACCACTCAACCAAAAGGCTAGGGCGTAGTCTCGAAAAGTTTTCCTTAAAAACCATTAACTAACTTGGCTTCGCAAAGAGCATTAAATTTTAAGACTTCCGTAAAGCTGAGACGCGTTGCAGACCTCCTAAATTTCCGTTTCATTTAAGAAGTGGTTTGTTATTTAAAAATAATGGTTAACGTCAAAATGGAGGTGTAAATAACTAACGTTGCCCCAAAAATAATGTTGTTTTATAAATTCTTAAAAAATAAATTGTAAGGTGCACCGTACAAACTTTCTCTCGCTCTTATCTTAAAATATACATTTACTAAAAACTCGTACTATTTGTGAAACAAATAATAGATGTATACATTGTTGTAGAAACACTACAACAAAGATCATAAATTAGATAATATACACTGTTATTTAACTTACTTATACTTATACTTACTCTATGGCATTAGGAACTAGGAACACTGCTAAAGAAACATTGAGAAAGAGAAACAAAGAGCAAAGAATCAAATTCATTTTCAGACCTGAATGAAAAAGAGTATATATTTGTCTATAGCTCATAAAATATTTGTTTTATAAAAATATATTTCAAATAAAAAATGTTTATTCTTAATATTACTTCAACTATACAACAATAACTTATTACGTATATATATCAAATATTTATGGATGAATTAAGAAAATTGGAAACTTTCCCCTATGTAAAGTACCCTAAAATTCATGTTCACAAGAAAATGAGAATGCAATCTTGTTTATAATGATAAACAGTGTTTATATATAAAGTTTAATCAAAATTGTTAAAGCGGATTTCAAGAAAAAAAAGATTTTTACTCCTCATTAAACTACCCTTAAATTTTGGGTTGGATGTATAATGTTTTTAAAACAACCTCGGGGGAACCTTATAAAAGTCATAACAACCAAGTTTTGGAAAAATCGGTAAAATAATTTTGGCTCAAGCCTGAAGTACA
The DNA here is from genome assembly GCA_902151445.1 of Timema monikensis. Lineage (NCBI taxonomy): Eukaryota > Metazoa > Arthropoda > Insecta > Phasmatodea > Timematidae > Timema > Timema monikensis. The sequence continues at coordinate 638,753 of CABFVZ010000109.1, read as the reverse complement.
GACAGACAGGCGAAAGGTGGCATTGCTAAAACTATTTTTTGGTTTCAGGGAGTCATTAAACGGCGACATTTATCCAAATCTTCAGTTCGATTTTTTGACGATCACAATACTTTATCCCTTAGGGGTCGAGAGAGAATAAAGGGTAATTAAAAAGGGGAAATTATCTCATATTATTTTATTTATTTACTTGAGGTATTTAACGTGCACTTTCTGAACTTACTGATTATATCAGCAGGTCTATAAACGAGCGAAATAACCTACCAATTTTGCGTACTACAATCAACACAGGACCAACGGCTTTACTTCCATTCCGAAGGAAGTTGTCTTGCGGATTTTTATCACTCAATAAAAATCTGTCGACACCGGTTGGGTTTGAACCTACGAACATCGGGTCCTGAGGCGAACATTTTACCTAAAGATAACAGAGATTGATAGCTCAAGTTCAAAACCTGGTCCGTGTATTTCAGCCGTGATAGTTCCTGATTGAGCAAAAATCCTACACTCAGATACTTGGAGGAAAAGCTCGTATAGTTTGCCGGTGATGGGAAGGTCGGAGTTTAAATCCCGTCCGGGTTTACTGGAGGTGGTTTTCCTTAAATAATATCCACCTATCCCTCATAACATTTTTTCTAAGCCTTACCTTCCTCAGTCCTAACCTATTTTTTTTTTCTTAACAATAATAATAATAGTTAGCACCGCGTCTTACTACCCGTTCGGGTTATACGCTTTAAGTACTAATTACGTAAATGGATTTAGGAATTGGGAAGGTTGAATTAGAGGAAGTGAACCCGCATTTGCGTGGAAGGAGAGTGGAAAACCATCTAGGAAAAACCACCCCCAGTTCACCCGACCGAGATTCGAACCTTGATCTCCCCGTCCTCAGCAGTCGAGCTCAACACGACAAGCGCGTTAGCCAACTACGCCATCAAGGCGGGTTTTTTCTTAACACCTCGCCTTACTAACAGTTTGTGCTATACGCCTATGTACTAATTATGCCACTGGTTTTGGGGATTAGGAAGGTTATATTTGAAGGAAGTGACCTCTTAACCTATTAATGTGAGTGTGAGAGTAGTCATGACGGGTAGTAAGACGTAGGGAAGGGTCAGATGTTAAAGTCAACGTCTTAAATCAGTTGATCGAGCCGTGCATCACTCGGTATTTCTAAAAGATAAACTCTAACCAGGGTTGTAGGTTTCTTCTCATAAAGGCGCGTCTTTAGGCGTCGGTGACTATAGTTGCTCTGAAGTTCCTTCATGTATGGGCATGTGGGCGTCCTTATTATGATCGTAGCTAGCTGTAGCGTAACGGCGCCTGGCTTTGATAGCAGCGTCCCGTTGAAAGGGGCAGGAACATATTATTGGTGGTCACAAGAATACAAACTGCCTCTGACCACCGACGTTAATTTTGATGGTTCTCTCGTTGTTATTTCCTTTTAATAGTCGTCAGGTCCATCCAGATTTAATTACGTTGATTTAATAAGGATTTTAAGGGTTTAATTTAGAGGAAACCAATCTGCATTTGTGTAGCGGGAGAGTGTAAAAACCATTTATAAAAAACAGCCAGGTTGGCTTTGAACCTGGACCTTTCCATCGTCGACAAACTAAATTATATCCTAGTACACTTATTCACCGATGCTGAAGTTTTTCCTTGGTCGACGCATTTCTAAGTTGGTCGCATGGGATAACACAGCATAACTTACTCGACATTGACTTTTTTTTAACTTGGGTTATATTGAAGTGAAATTTAATCCAAATCAAATCAAATTTCTTTTGTTTGGCCATGTATAATAGGAAGTCTACTCTTGTTTGCAAATAAAATTATATTAACAATAGTAAAGGGATGTTTCATAAACGACACTACCTTTTAAATATCTCTGGAATTAATTTGTTATTCAAAATAAAAGATGACAGTAATCAACTACACAAAAAGTTTAGAATACCTGCAAGTAAAGACATATAAAAAAAATTCAAACCAACTAATTCAATTTTTTAAAGTATAAGGAAATTGAGTTTTCTAATAAATTATTTTATCACGGTAATACTTAAATGTTTTAAGATTGGAGTAATATGTTTCAAAGACATTTTACTAAACAATGTAACATTACACTGATGTACGTACAATACGTTTTCAAGTTTTAATAATCATTAAAAATAATTCTTTGTTAAGTTAAATTTAAAAACAAGCTTTTTGTTCTCCACGTCCTACTCCCCCTTAGGGGTAGGCGTACTTTATTTACTAGAATGGGGTAGAAATGAGACTCACCCCTTCCATTCTCTTCCATCCTGTTGACATAGTTAGAGCCTGTAGGCATATGGAATTAAGTGTCAGCCTCGGCTGGTCTATTTTACCAGTGACGGGTATATTGAGGTTCGAATCCCAGATGGGTGTAAGATGGTTCTTTTTCGTAAGTTGTTTTCCACTTTCTCTCTCCACGCAAATGTAGGTGAATTTCCTCATAATTCTACCTTAATCATTCCTGATCCTATTAGTGTGAATATTTGTGTGGGCTGAATGGGTAGGTAATAAGACCTTAAGCATGGTAAAAAATAAAAGCTGAACACTTTAATATTCAGATTCAATTATTTAAATTTACATTGTAAGAAGAAATGCATAGTGTTTGCCTAACTGTATATTAAAAAATTGGTTAGGTTGGAAAATAGTAAAATGCATCTGGCCCCACCAAAATATTAATTTCATTGTTATTTTCATATTATAATTAAATTAAGAAGGGATTATTTGAAATTGAGAATTGTAGGATGTTTGTTAATTTAAATTTATGTTAATATTTTAAATGACATGTTGAAAAACTAATTGATGTTTTATAAAATTAATTTGAAACAATAATAACAAACAAAACATAAAACTTTTTTATTTTTGTTTAAATATTAATATAAAGATAACATTTGCTTCTTCTACCAGTAAAATTATTTAAAACACCCCACTAGTCTAATGTGCCCGGTGTCTTACTACCTGTATGAGCCATCTACATATTTACACTAATGGTGTACGCATTAAAAAGAGATAATTTATAGTTAACTTATTTGTATTTGCATGGATGGAGTAGGGGAAACCAGTTTAGAATAATACACCTCAGAACACACTGCACGGTTCAATCAAAGACCTTCCCACAGTCTAAAAACTAAACCATAAATCATTTTCCCACGTGTATACCATTGCAGTTATAAATTATATACGGTGACCTGGCGGTCTAGGGGTAAAGTGTCAGACCTCTGTGCTGGGGTCCGGGGTTCAATCCTCGGTCCCGGCACAAATTTATCTGATTACCATACCCTTCTTTCACCTCTGACAATACATCTTGTGAATGTGGGGAATGCCAGGCCTCCACCGTGGTTCGGATTCCATGTTAAACTGTAGGTCCTCCATTCACAATCACCCTACCATTACACATTAGCGTAAGTGCGTATAACCCGAACGGGTAGTAAGACGCGGTGCTAATAATAATAATATAAATTATAATGAATCTTTACAAGATAATATTCTTCAAAAGTGAAATACCTTAGAGATCATCCATAAGTCAAGTAACGATTTTTTTTCTTACATTTTCAACCACCACCACCTCTCCTTCATATGTAACATCAAGTAGACTTTCAGCCTGACCGCTTCTCCCTCCAACCTAAGTAACGTAACTTTTCACATTAAGACTAAATGTAATTATTTCATAGTTAATCTTTTGTGGCACTAAAAGAGGTACTCATATTCAATGCAACTCATAGTCCATTTTAAATCCTAATTATTGTTTATTCAACCACCCGCCTCCCCCCTTCATGTAAAATTATGTATGTATCAGATATCTCCCTCCCCCGTTAAAAGAGCGTTACGTAGTTTTTGAATGACCCCTTCTGGTGACTAAAAGGTTATGTTGACCTTCCTATGTCGCTGTTAATCATTACTGTCACCAGATAGTACTGAAACATACCCACACATGGTTATGAAATAACTTATCCTAATGAATTGTGCAAATTAGTTTTCGGGACTCACTTCCGGACGCTGTTTCTATCAGTGTCCGGCGGATCCTTCTAGATGTTTTCCTGCGCTAACGTTGGTCGGTTAATATTGGGTTTACTACCCCCTTGATGGTCGGTGGAGGCGGCCATGTTGTGGCCAGTAAACCGGCCTCCTAGGATATTGTCAGTCGGAGAAGTCGACACAATATGGGAAGTTGAAAAACGCCCTAACTCCATTGTGGAAGATTCTATATGTAATAGCCCATCTCACCCGTACAGGTGAATGTCAAGTTCAGATAGTCTGGTTTACTGGGTCGTAAGGAGGTTAGGGATCGAATCACTGCGAGGTGTACAGAAGACTTTTTTATTACCTAAATGTGTTTACATTCTCCCTCCACGTATATTCGGTTAAATTTTTCTAGATTATACTACATTATCAAAGTTAAAATATATGTGTAAAACCCGAACGGGTAGGAAGACGTGGTTATAAATTAAAAGCCTATTTCACTTTACAGATATCTCGTAAACTTATTTACGGTTCGAATCAGGCGCCGTACTCTAATGTGGGAACCTAGTCTTAGTTATAAAACGTTGTTAATGAAACAATTTAATATGTTTTATTTTATTTTTTTAAATGGATAGTAGGCCTACAACATTATTTTGAATACCTTTTCATATATGGTAATTTTTTATAGTTTGAAAAAAAATCGTTTTTAGTAAAATAACAACAAATATATTTTCTAAAAAATATATAGTCTCATTTATTATGTTGAACTCTCACTAGATACCCATTTTAAATAATGTTATTAGAGTCGGACTTAACCATTTTAAATTTTCAAAAATCAATCTTCAGTAAATTATTCTTAATTTAATAAATTAAAATCACAATTTCTACTAGAGCTATGACCAATTAATAACATCGAAATATTAAGTTTGAACTAAATCTAACGAACCATTTTCGCTATAAACCCCAAATAGTTTAGATCAGAATCATCATATCCTCAAGGCCAAACTTTTTTATAGTTAAGAAACCCTATATTTTAAGCTATATGTATATTATTTAAGTATGATAAGGTAAAATTACCTTATTTTAAAGGACATTTTTACGTTAATCGTTGCAGTTCTAACTGTTTTAATTGTATTCAAAATTCAGGACTGTCATTCCTATCAGAAACACCTGATTGTGAAGATATCTCTCTTCAAATAGGCGGTTCCCCTTGAAAGTGCCGTTTCAGCGCCTGAGTGCTATTTTAAATATTTGTAATAAATAATTCATTTCAAATAAAATAAGAAAAATTTTATTTTCATATTGGTTTTGAATAGTGGGTTTATATATGTAAAAGTCTATAAATGTACAAAATGAAATGCTCAATTATTGAGAGTAAATATTGATAATAGAGCTTCCTAAGAAAATCTTTAGTTTTGTCAATATAGTATTATTTTAAAGGTCTAGAAGATAATATAACTATCTCAACGTGATTTCGCTTTTAAACTAATATGTGTAGAAAGTTTTTAAAACCTTTAACAAATTAGTTTCAAAAAAATTAATGAGAAAAGGAAGCATATCTTTTTAAGAATGCCCTTAAGGTTTTGATAGCCTTAACCACTTTTTAGTTTAAACCATCAGAGAACAATATTTTAATATCACAATAGTCAAAAAGATATATAATTCTCAATTGAGATATAACCTAACTTTATAGGCCTATATGAATAAATATATGATAAAAAATACAACTTTAAAAATCTCAATATTAACTAAATTTAATCATGATGTAACATAAGTGTTTTAAATATCAACAAAAAATTGTGTTTTATATAATTTGTCTATAAATTTTGATATATTTTATCCAGGAACATTAACAGAATTATACATAAAAAACAAAAAATGTACAGCAAAAAAAAATTGTATTGGCATTTGATTTTAAAATCTAAAATCTATACCCCAAATTGAAGCCTTGAAACAATATCACAATTTTTTAAACTTTTAATAACAGCCTTTTAAGTTGACTTTATTTTCATTTGACTAAGTTGACATTTAAAATTTGTTTTTAATATGCTACTGGGCTTTAGATTTGACACCAAATGTTTTCTAAAATTATCCTTAAGGTGATCCAACCATGATTTAATTATACATCGAGCTTGAAATGTCCCCAGAATTCTGTCTACCCTTCAAGACTCAATTTACTCGGAATTCCTATTCACAATAGATTTTACTGTTGTTTTGATACTAAAGCTATGTACTATACTCTATTCCGCAATTATTTTAAACAAAACTAGTGTTTATCTTAGGTTTTACAAACATTTATTGATCTCTGGAAGAAGATTACATTATAATTTTATACTCCGTTAAATAATCTTAGCCTATATTTGTTATAAAAAATTCAATGAATATATAAAAACAATTGTAATGGGTGCATTTACACAATAAGGGTATAACCATAGTATCTTAAAAAATCGATTAGTACAATAAAATTTGAATTAGGGAACACGTTTAGGAACATATGTATAAATTTTAAATACTTTAACTATTTGGAATAAATATTATCAGTAGGCTTACTTAAAATGCTGTTTTCTTAGAAAAATATTAGAGCAAACACCGCTTTTAATATAATTATCATTAGGAGTATTATAAACCTTGGTGGCTTTGGATGTTCTTGGGTTCAAACCCAGTCATTTTTTGTTTCATTTATTTTAGGTATTCAACTTGCACTTTCTGAACCGACTTATTATATTATCAAACAAGAATTTATATGCGCGAGAATAAAAGAGTCTACCAATTTGTCCAAGAAAAGTATTTTCACATACCTTTCTCTTTTACATGCCACAGTGAACATAGGCCAGATGGCTTTATTTCCCCTCCAAAGGAAGTTGTATTACGGATGTATATATCTCAAGAAAAACCCATCAATGTCAGCTGGGTTTGATCTCAAAAACATCGCGTCCTAAAGCAAACCCTTTACCCCAAGACCACCGAGGTTGACTTCAAACCCAGTCAGGGTTGACGATTTTTCTTGTGCGATAAAATGATTTAGCAAAACTTCCATCGGAGTGGAATTAGAGCTGTCGCGTCAGTTCTATGTCGATTGTGGCATGTAAAATAGCCCTGGAAGGTATGGGAAAATACCTAACCTGGCAAAATGGGTAGGCCCTTTTTTCTCTCACTAACAAACAGTCTCGTGTGTTGATATAATTAGTCAACTAATAAAGTGCACTTTAAATACCTCAAATGAATAGATAAAAAATGATAGGTAACACCCCTTTACCGGTGTACATTGGGGTAGAAGCGTCAGTCTCTATAGATCTAGTTTGGCAACGACGAAAAGGTCAGGATCCAAATTGGGATGGGATTGAATTTATTGTAGCTAGTTTTTAAAGCCTGTGCTAATCCAAGATTTTCAAATTCTAATCGAACCTGAAGCTTTGCTTGTTACCTCAAATCGAATCTGAATCAAATATTTTAAAATGAAAATTGTTAGAATCTATTTTAAATTGAATAGATAATTATAAAATGTTGACAAACCAAAATCTAATATTAGGATGAATTGAACACAATAACACAACAATTGTCAAAATTAAAGTTTCCGAATAATGACTAGAATTTAAAAATAATGGGATTCACAAGTTAATAAGGTCAAGTCAAATAATGGATCAAGGCTAACATCTTGAATAAAAAAATTCAAATGCTTAACTATTTGAATCTAATTTTGAATTAAATTCCTTCGAGCCCGAATCTAGGATCTAGCTTTATATGCAATTTTGAATCCAATACGATTCTTTCAATTATTAATATTTTTAATCTCAAATAGAATTCGCATCCTAACAATACTCATATTTTGATTTAAAATGTTGAAGCTTCGCAAAGGCTTACTTTCCTCAGATAGTTCCCCACTGTTGTTCCACGCAAATGTGGATACGTCTTTTTTCTAAATAATGCCTTCCTCATCTTTCTTTATTAGCTTAAATATTTGAAAAGCCACATCAGTGGCCACATAGTTTAAGGAGCCAGTATCGCAATAGATTGTACTGACGATGACGGGGAGATGGGTTTCAAGTCCCGGTTGAGTGTACTGATGATGGGTTTTATTTGAATGGTTCTCCACTCTCCATCCACGCGAATGCTGGTACACTTCCTCTAAGTTCATCCTTTCTCATCCCTAACAAATTATGGCAATTAGTACACATGCGTACAACCTAAATGGAAGTTGAAGAAAAATGGGGATAACCAGACACATTGCAGTGAAAGTATTTTTTTACAAATTATCATTCAATGCAAAATATCCCTATTATATAATGTGTCGTATTATAAAATCATAAACTCTCAATTATAATTCGGGAAATTTGGGTTTCCCCTTTCATAGTGATTAATTAAAGGATGTGGGTCTGGATGTTGTGTTTGTCTAGATTTAAGTTATATTAAAATTCGTTGTACTTATATAATCAGTCAGATTAGAAAGTTCACGTTAAATACCTCAAATGGTGACCTGGCGGTCTAGGGGTAAGGTGTCAGACTTCTATGCTGGCGGCCGGGGTTCAATCCTCGGACCCGGCACAGATTTATCTGATTTCCAAACCCTTGCTTCACCTCTGACAAGATATCTTGTGAATGTGTGGAATGCCAGGCCGCCACCGTGGTTCGGATTCCACGTTAAACTGTAGGTCCTCCATTTCATCTCACATACACCCTACCATTACACATTAGCGTAAGTGCGTATAAACCGAACGGGTAGTAAGACGCGATGATAATAATAATTATAATTATAATAATAAATACCTCAAATAAATAAAATAAAATAATGATATGTCTGACTTTATAATTTGTTTTCGTGTCATAACAGTGACGTTTAATATAACTCTTGGTCTGTCTCAAGTAGTTGGCCCGTTGTTCGACTCGGAAGTCGAATGGGTTCTTTAGTATGGACACAACACACCGCACCAGAGGCAAATTTTAATCTGGCTTTGATTACACTTCCACAGATTTCCCTCCTTACAAAGGGAGAAGGCATACAAGCACAAGGCAAGAGGAAAGTTTACATTGCTCATTTCACTTGTAAAGACTAAACTCATTCATCAACGATTCCTTTTACAAGAGCAGAACCTACAACCTGCGTAAACAAAGAGAGAACGTACCTATGAATGCGACGCTTTGAAATAATCTTTGGAATGCGCTGAGGGGAATTTGAACGAGCAAACAAATTGGAGGGCTGTAATTCCTACATGAACTAATTATATTGATACATTATTATTTTTATTAGCACCACGTCTTACTACCCTTTCGGGTTATACTTCTGTGTATTAATTACAGTAATGTGTTAGTGATTAGGAAGCATTAATTTAAAGGAATTTTACCCGCATTTTCTTGGAAGTAGAGTGGAAAACCATTTAAGAAAAAACACCCGTAGCACACCCGATCAGGATCAAACCTTGATATCCTCGTCTTGGGCAGTGTATATGTATTACTAAACGAAGAGTAGAGTAAATATCCATAAATATTTGTGATGTAATTCTGGTGGAGGCTAGATAAGTTAAAGAAGATATATCGGGTGACTAGTGAAGAAATTCTAAGAAGGGTAAAATAAAAGAGAGCCGTTATGGAGATGAATCTACGAATAAAGGTCAACTGGACGGGTCACATTATGAGAAGAAATGGTTTATTGAGTGACATCATATAAGTCAAGGTGGAAAGGAGAAGAGTAGAATAAAGACCATGAAAGTAACTGATTAATATCCTCAAACAAGGAAAAAAGACGAAGTCTCCATAAATAAAACAGGAAGGTTATAGGACATGCTAAAGGACTCAGTTTGGACAAGACGATGGACCAGTCAAAAGACAAAACATCTGATAAAAATTACTAATCACTATATACTAAAGTGGTTTTCCATTGCAATTGTGATAAAACTATAACCTATGCGAGTAGTATGGAATTAACCCTGTTCTGCCAGTTCAAAGAGATGTTTATGGAAATTAAATAACTATAAATTAATTACGCTCAAAGGGAAGAGATAAGGAAGGTGCCATTTTAGAGGAAAATTATCCTCATTTTCTTGGAGTGGTGGTGATAAAATTTGTAATAAAATCACCCTAAGTACAGTCAGCAGGGATTCGAATTTTGAGCTCCCTGTTACCGGTAAACCAGAATAAATGAGCTTGACCTTTCGGCCAAGTACTCAGCAGCGCGGGTTGCACGGGATTATCCAGAACTAACTCGGTGGCGTAGTAATCTAACGTGCTAGTTTCGTGTTGGGCTAGACTGCCGAGTACGGGGAGATCAAGGTTCGAATCTTGCTCAGGTGAACTGGGGTGGATTTCCTAAATTGTTTTGCACTCTCCCTCCACGTAAATGCGGGTCCACTTCCTTTAATCAACCTTACCAACTCCGAACACATTAGCGTAATTAGTACTTAAACGTATAGCCCAAACGGGTAATAAGACGCGGTGCTAAGTATATAAATACCTATATATAAATATAGCTATCTAGCTAGCTATTACTGTTTTATATGTGGACAAAGGCCTTAGGCTAGTCCTGCCTATTTATCCTATGACAGGTGAAGTCGGTGTTCGAATCCTGTTCGAGTGTACTAAGGTAAATGGTTTTTTTTTCCTAAATGGGTTGTTACTCTCCCTCCACGCAAAAAGTAAAAACCTTATGTACCTTTATTCTAAATTATACGTTATTTATTTCTGTTCCCTATAAATATGTGTAAATCCCGAACGGGTATTATGACATCATATAAAATATTAAATAGTTAAATCTACTAACATGTCGGTTATAAAACTATCGATGAGAGGCCAAAGCTGTATTTAGTTGAAAAAAATATTATATTTATTTTTTAATATACAGTATTTATTTCTATCTATAAAATAAAATAAATTAGACGTTTATAAATGTACTGCAAATAAAAGAAAACTAAAATGCTCTTAAACAATTTGTTTTATTCTCTCTTTGCTATGTTGTGAACACCACATTATTTAATTAAAGAAGCCCTTATGCATTTAAGTAGTTTGTCCATTTATTTACAACCTAATTTCAAGATATTTGGTTATATGTGTAGTTTGTCTACAACAATATGAGCCGTGAGATAGTTATAGCTTTGGCTAGGTGTGCGTGTGTGCGTTCTTGTGTGTATGTGGGTGTGCATCGCACCATACTATATGTTCGGGATGTCAACACTAATCACGTAAATAAAACTTAAATTAAATGTACACTCTTGTGTGCAGGCAGAGTGTGAAACTATCCAAGAAAAACTACTCTCACTATAATCAACCGGGATGTGAATCCTGATCTCTTCATCGCCAAACCCATTTATTAGGAGATTTATGATTTAGAGTGAACCATGCAACGACCAAAGTGGGTTCTTTCGCGAGTTAAAACCCAGTTTTGACGCCTTTAAATAATTTAAATCAGCAATCTGCAGTGTTGTAACGCAATGCATTTTGAAAATATTTCGTTTTATCGGGGGTAGTGATCATCGCTTGCTTTTGACCCAAAGGTTGGGTTGTAGTCAATAGCGTGTATTATACACGTTTGATAAAGATTTATGTCATCCTTGGTGGTCCTGAGGTTAAATGCTCGCCTCAGGATCCGATGATAGTTGGTTCAAACACAGCCGAGGTCGACGGATGTTTATTGAACGATAAAAATTCATAGTACAGTTTCTTTCAGATTTGAAGTAAAGTCGTCGCTCTCATGTCGATTGTGTTATGTAAAATAACGTTGAAAGGTATGTAAAAATACCTTTACCTGTGAAATTGTTAGGCATTTTCAGTCTGATTCATAGAAATTCAATGTGGAAGGCAACGGCGTACCACCACCCTTTATGAACTCCCTTAGTACATGTGGTATCTACCAGATTGTGCTAGCAGCACTAACCACCTGGAGGACTGAGAATATGCCCAACTCAGGATGGATATAAGCTAGATTAAACCAACCTTCCGAATGAATAAAAAAAAATGCGAAGAAGAGAGATTTATAACATCTGCCAGCTTTAATACAAGTAGAATAATGGATAATTCTGGCATTTTAGATAACACTGCGTGATACATACCTTACAGTTGATGAGGATTTTTAATCAGCTATTAAACCCGAAACCATTTTTAAACGTTTGTTTAGTATTTAATGGTACAAACAAACAAAATATGAGAAGAAGGTTATTGTTAAATCACATCTTCTCGCCTCCTTTTTTAGGTTATCCGAATGTAAGGATGAGGAAGATAAGATATTAGTGAAAAACATTTAGAAAATACAAATTTATTTTTGTGCTCAACAGTGATAAGGTTTTAATTATTATCTTAGTACTATTTTATAGGTCTTTAAAATATCTATAAAGATTGATAGATTAGTATTTATACCTGTGCAGCCAAGGAATGAAATGTATAATATTAAACCTATCAAAATTATAGCTCTCAATGTTTATTTTCATATTTGGCGTTTAAAAAATAAACAAATAAACTGTCTTTTTGTTTAAATTTATCTTAGATTGAAAAAGGATTCCCTTTCTGAATCTTAGAAACAAAAGAAACAACATTTATTTCACTAATACTGTCTTAAACTTATATACCTTATTAATCGTAGTAGGTCTCTAAATATATATTTGAATCCAGGTGGGTCGTAAGCCAATGGAGTTTGAGAACCGGTGCTTTAAATTATAACTCATTCGTCCTTCCCAATTCTTCTTAACATCGCACTTATTGGTTGAATTTAAACACATTATACCCCATATACATTAAGATTGTAGATAAGTGACAAAAATCTGAAGGTTCTTTATTGCAAACATTAGCTGAAAGTAATGTCAACCTGTACGTAAATAATTAGTTTGTACTTAGCAATACTTTATTGTCAATTAAAAGTGTTATCAAACGTTTCTAATAACACTTTCAGACAATGTTTGCAATAAAGAACATTCTGCTAGCTGTTACTTACCTACAACCCTACATAGATAGAATTTACCAAATTTAAGATTCTCTTTAATTAAACGAGTCTTTTGTCAACCGATGATACCATTGTAATAACTTACCCTCTTTGCATAAACACTATAAACAGGTGTCCATTTTGTCTCTAATGCTTCTTTTTTAGATGAAAGTTTTGTATTTGATATAGCTAATAGCAAATTAACCAAATATTTTCGTGTACCTTCTAGAATATGCTCAGAAAGATCAAGGGGAAAGTGTTGACACACACTACATTATAGAACGTTTATTTGGTAGTATACAATAACCGTAGATAGATCGCGGGTAAAAAACCATTTTATAGTCTGATACCACTTTTCATCACTAACCTAAAGTTATAATTTTCAAAGTTAGGAGTAATTTTGAATTGCCATTTAGTTTGGTGTTACGTCACTTATAGGAGTAATTTTTAATTATATTTTAGTGTGGTGTTACATCATTAATAGCTCAATTCTTGTATAATGTGCCAAAAGATAAAAATTTAAACACATTTTAAAGAGAATTAGTAAAAAATGTTGCGTAAAATATTTAACACATGCCAATATGAACACATAACTGAATATTAGCACAACACTCTCTAGTGCACCACTTGTTTGAAGGGAAATATACTCAAATTCATTTACTATGGGAGTTGCAGATATGAAGCTCCCAAACTAAATTAATCCTCAATTATCTTAAAATATTCTGTTTAAAACCTATTAAAACAATAACTTTGTTTGAGGAAGAATAAATTGAGGTTTTAACTATTCACTTTGATCTCAAAACTGTAACTTTCGCGTGAAACGTTGTTTAAAAAAGCTAGTTTCACATTTTTATAAAAAATTTAAGATTATAAAAGTTAGCACGAAAATGTTTTAAATTATAGATACATTTTAATAACATCTACAAAGCTACAACCATTCTAACGGTGTTCATTATAAATGTATTTATGTTAATAACGTGGATCAAAAGGGCACAAGTGTAGTATACTTAGAAGGTGTAATTCATTTTATTAATGTTAAGGATGTCAAACTAGATTCATCGATATTTCAATATTCTCGATTCTTACCGGTATCGAAATAATCTATCTTATTTCACGATTTTTGTTACCTCGATTATTTTCTTTTAAATCCTAGTAAATCAAACTTCTGGCAATTAAACAAAAGGGCACTTTTCAAAATAGGGTAATTGTTCACTAAGACACTATATTAGATTGTTATTTTGCCATTTCTCTTAAATAGAGTCATAATTGTAAATATAGGTACTCAACATGATATTTGTGGTCTAGTGATCTTGCGCAGATCAAGCCTGATTTTGGTTGTTGAATTTTTTATTATTATCTATACGTTTTAATTTTTTCATCACAATGTAGTATGTTGTATAAATAAATAACACAATTTTATTGTGAGATTGGATGCATTGAAAAAGAATGAAATTTTAAATGTTTAGGTCGGAATCGAGAACCAAAAAATCTAGGTAAAGATTTAACTATTGGAATTGATCAAAATAAGAATCGTTATATATGTAATTTATATTTCAATAGAAACATCATAATATATTTCGCCTCCATTTTGGCGTGAGCCATATTTTTAAATAACAAACATCTGAATAAATACCGCGGGAATACTGGAAGTCTTCAACGCGTTTCATTTCCCTGGTAGGTGGCCTCTTTAACGTAAGAGAACAATCAAATTAAGTACCAAGTAGCTGAGATCTAGTCTAGACTTGTAATCAGCCTCTTCAAACCACTCGACCGAGAGGACAGGTTCTGTTAAGTTGAATGTATCCATAAAATCCTCTTTTAAACAAAAAAAATCACAATCAAATCGATCAACACCCCCACACCTTCACTACTTTGAGTATCTCTTCACCCTCTCCCTGATATCCCACCCACACCAAATGAAATAAAAGCTCAGTTTATAGCACTGATTTAGTCAACAGTCTATCGAATGGAACAGAGCTGTCAACTTGTGTGTGTGAGTGTGTGTGTGTGTGTGTGTGTAAGAGAAAGAGAGGAAGGGATAGAGAAATAGAATGTGTGAGAGATGGAAATAGAGGATGTTTTTGAGAGAAACAAAATGTGGGAAAAAGAGATAAAGAGAGAGTGTGGGTGTGTCGTGTGTGAGAGAGAAACAGACTGTGAGAGAGAGATAAACAGAAGGGGTTTGAGAGAAAAAATAATGTGTATGTGAGATAGAGCAAAAGAGGGGAGAAAAATAAAGCGTGTGTGTGATAGTTAAAGATAGTGTGCGAGTGAAAATGTGTGTGTGAGTGAGAGAGAAAGAGAGAGAAATGTGGAAGAGAAAGACTGAGTGAAAAAGTGAAAAAGTGAACTAAATAGTGTAAGTACGAGGGTAAAAAAGAGGTTTTGAGCCAGAGAAAGTAAGATGGTGTGTGAGCAAGTGAGTTAAATAAAATTTGAAGAAGACAGTGAAAGAGAATGTGAGCGAGAGATTAATAAAGAGAGTGTGAGCAATAGTGTGATAGTGAGAGTGTAAAAGAGAGTACGAGTTATAGAGAGAAAAAAAGGGTATGAATGAGAAATACAAAAATATTGTGAGCAAGAAAGTAAAAGAGGGGGTGTGAGCGAAAGAGTAAAAGAGAGAATATGTGATAGAGTATGAGAGAAATAAGAAGTATCAAAGAATTTTTATCCCCACGTCTTTCTAACTGTTCAGGTTATACGCATGATACATACTAATGTTGTAAAGGTAAGGAAGGAAGCATTTTAGAGGGTATCTACCCGCATTTGCTTGGAAGGAGAGCGGAAACCCATTTAGGAGAAACGACCCTCAGTAGACACAACTAGGATTCGAGCCCCAATCTACCCATCTTCAGCAGGCCAGTCTAACAAGAGAGTGAGACCTCAGACCAATTGGCATTTGAAGCGGGTGAGAGAGAAAGAAATAAAGTGTGTAAGAGATAAAGAATTTGAGTGAGGGAATGAAAGCGTGTGTGACAGTGTGTGTGCTTGCTCCATGTATATTAAATCAGTGACAACTGACAGGCTGAAGGTCAGCGGTAAACTACCCTCCCTGGGGTACAGAGGGGGAAGAGAGTTTATTTACGTCATCATCCGACAAAACCCGGATTCCACCCTCGCCCCCACAACATCCGGGAAGAGGGAAATATCTAGTGAAGAGGAACAGGTGAGGCCAGTTCGGGAGTGAACCGCGACTGAGATCACACAGTGGGTGGGCACTCCAGTTCATAAACGTCCCTTCAACAGCGCGTGGAGTTTATCTCAAATAAGTTGAATGGGGGACTATTATTAATAACAAAAGAAGCTTTACATTTCAATTTGCAAAGAAAGAGTATTTTATGATTGCATAGCTAGAAAGTTACTAGATCTACTTTCAAGTATTCATGTGTCATGTTATGTGATCTGCAGTTGTCTTTTTTGGTAGATATTATCATATTTTTTTTATATTTGAGATATTGAATTACTCTTTTTGAACCTACTGATAATATTAACACATGAGAATTTCTATGCACGAGAGTGAAAGTTCCCACCAATTTTACCGGGTAATATATTTTCACATACCTACCAGGGTTCTTTAACATGCCACAATCTACATAGGACCAGCGGATTTACTTCATCTCCTAAGGAAGTTGTGCTACGGATTTTTTATAGCTCAAGAAAAATTTGTTGACCCCGGCTGAGTTAGAACCCACGAACATAGGATTCTGAGGCGAGACTTTACCCCAAAACATCCGAGGTCGACAATAGGTATTATCAATTTTATAAAACAACAATAATAAAATAGTATAATGTTATCAATTTTGGCCGTCCAAATATATGTTTAAATTTATTAAAAGGTTTTTCCTATGAAGATTATACTGTAGCTCCAGCCTCACTCATTGCTGACCTATTTCTATGTGGACGCTGACTGTACACTTCGCTTAGCCTGAAAGCTAGCAATTTTACCTTGTTTGGATACATTATGAAACTAATTTATGAGCTACTCCATAGTGAAGGGGCGTAGCGTCAGGTTAGACCAATTATGGAGAACATGTAGCCTTTAGACTGCCTATGTATTTTCATCATTAAAAATGTAATTCTCAAACAGCGTGTATATCTTAATAATAAAAATTTTTATTATTATTATTATTATTATTATTATTATCGCGTCTTACTACCCGTTCGGGTTATACGCACTTACGTAATGTGTAATGGTAGGGTGATTGTGAGATGAAATGTAAGGACCTACAGTTTAACGTGGAATCCGAACCACGGTGTAGGCCTGGCATTCCCCACATTCACAAGTTGTGATTAATACACGTCTTGTTAAAGGTGAAGGAAGGGTTTGGAAATCAGATAAATCTGTGCCGGGACCGAGAATTGAACTCCGGCCACCAGCACAGAAGTCTGACACCTTACCTCTAGACCACTAGGTCACCAAAATGTATCTTATCGGTGGATACATCTATCTATACTAGCGCACTATAATATTATTAATTTTGGTCACATGAGGCCACTAAGAGCGCTCGGTGCAATAGGTATTCATGATTCGATAACTTCGGTTATTCTCGCACGTAGAGTAATTGACTTTCAAAATAGACCCAGATCCATGTAGAACAACTCAATAAAACGCGGAAAAAATGTTTATGTTAAAATATTTGATAATTTGTATGTTCTTCTTTTAAAAGGTTTTATTCTTTGTATATTATATTTAATAAATATATTAGAAAATTGAAAATTGGTCCTCTTTGAATCAAAATGTTCTCATAAATGAGCTAATGATTCATTTAATTTGGTCCGTGGACTTAACGCAGAAAGCCAAATGTTGAGTAAAAAAACAGTTTGTTTATTTATAGGTTCCTACAAAAGTTTTAATTTGTATTTAGATAGGTAACTTTTTATAATTTTGGTAAAATGTACTGTACCTAAAGTGTGTGGCCTTATAAGGAATCTGCGAAGTGACATGCGGCCTTCGAATGGCAAATGAGTCCCCACCCCTGGGGTAGACTATAAAACTAAGTCTCCCAACCTTCTACTAGAATAGTGTAGATTGAAGAATTACACTTAGACATGGGAATCAAGCCCGGGTCATTTGGCTT
Organism: Timema monikensis; assembly: GCA_902151445.1. Taxonomy (NCBI): domain Eukaryota; kingdom Metazoa; phylum Arthropoda; class Insecta; order Phasmatodea; family Timematidae; genus Timema; species Timema monikensis. The sequence goes on along the minus strand of CABFVZ010000109.1, from coordinate 620,804 downwards.
AACATGCCAATACTCTACCACTGAGCCATCCAAGGATCATCCCACACTTGTTCTTCATTCATATTTTAAGGCAGAGTCTGTGAGATACGTGTGAATATCATTGGCTTATATTAGCTATGATTGATAGCACAGCCATCTGTGACTCGGTTGTGGCTTTATGCTGCCATTTGTATGGACATATTGTCCATTTCAAGCCAATCAATATAGAAGAAAGCAGCTCTATATTCACCCCCAAAACTTTTCCTTCTATTCATAATTAATTGTATAGCGTTGCTCTTTTTCATACTTCTTCTGGAAGGTTGAGATAAATAAGTTGCTAAATACTATTATACGTTTATAAACCACTCCCAACGCGACAAAACTGACTAAATTTGTTTTTGCATGGAGAACATTTTATTTTTCTCTTTCCCTTCCCCTATTGAGACGGGCGAGGTCCAGTTACGCCACGAGGCTGCATATGATTTGCGTCCCAGAATATTTTTTTTGACACCAAGTGCGCCCCTCTTTAAAAAGTGCATTACATGTATTGCGTCCCTGTTTAAAATACAACATCTGTAGTACTTAAAACTGTTGATTACAAGGAACAAAGAATTATAATATTATACAAGTTTAACATTAATATTATTAGCACCGCGTCTTACTACCCGCTCGGGTTATACGCACTTATGCTAATGTGTAATGGTAGGGTGATTGTAAGATGAAATGGAGGACCTACAGTTTAACGTGGAATCCAAACCACGGTGGAGGCCTGGCATTCCCCACATTCACAAGATGTCTCGTCAGAGGTGAAGGAAGAGTTTGGAAAATCAGATAAATTTGTGCCGGAACCGAGAATTGAACCCCGGCCGCCAGCACAGAAGTCTGACACCTTACCCCTAGACCACCAGGCCACATACAAGTTTAACAAATCAGTTTATTAATATTGAAACAAGTCAATAGGAAGTATATAGTATTACATTTAGAAACTAATCAAATTATCCATTGTCTAACATTAGAATATGAACGGATATAATTATATAAATAGCTCGACAAAGGAGCATCAGGTGTGAAGCACCAAGGTTCACTCTATAACCCACACTTATAGGTAATAGGTGTAAATAAGAAGGTTTGTAACTCGTCAAAACAGGACATATACTAATTTATCGAATGGGAGTAAAGGTAGCAACTACACGGTAAAATAATTTAGTGGGGGTAATTAAATGCAAATACATATTTACCATACATTATTTAACTCCAGTCAACTGACTGAGACTTCCAGCTACTGCTGTCAACAAAACTTATTAAGAACTAAGTCACATAAAATATAGTCCTAATTTAAGTAGCTACGAGGGAAATAATTAGCATGAGCTAACTAGCGTGTTTTATCTCCAATGAGAGTTATACAGGCATTATAACGTTATAACCTCTTAGAAGCAAAACCATTATTTTACAACCAGTACTAGGCAAACTACCAGGAAAACTAGATGCTACTGAAACTATGGCCGGACTCTTCCTAATTAGTACTGCCTGAATAATTAATAGTATCTTTATTCTCTTACCCTACTAACTGGACAATATTACTAACATAAATAGTGATCATTTTTACAAAAGGTAAAGGTTCCACAAGTGGACTGTACAAAATAGGCAAAACCCCGTGGGTCACTACTATGGACAAGTAGCACTTCCACAGGTTGTGTGCCGCAAGCCGGTACAGAGTTAGACACATCAGAGATAAGTGTCAGTTACTAACCCAATTGGGTCGTGAAACATAGCAATAGATAACCTGGTATCCTCCATTATTAAATTTTATTCTTTAAACTAACCACAGCATGGTCAATTTGTCTAAGGTGTCTAACCTTGACCCTAATATTTGCGACTAAGCCTAATAGACATAGAAAAGGAGTGCATACAGCTATAAACTCAGACATATGAGCATAGAGAAAAGGGTCAGTAGTACTGAAATACAAAAACTATGTCATATGGACATTGAACAATAGATCTCACGGCTCAGCAAAATAAATTATGCCTTAAGGGCTTAGGAAAACAAGTCATTAGTACTGAGATAAAAGAACTATGTCATAAGAACATTGAACACTAGAGCTCAAGGCTCAACAAAATATTACGATATCCCTCTATACTTATAGCATCAGCCGTAGCTTGGTCTGCGGCGAAGAGGTGAGACCGGCGCCTCAACCATCGCGATCTTCAGTACGTCTTCCTGGTTGAAGCTCGTGAATATCTTCCAGCAGTTCCTCCGTCAATAGGTTACAATAGAATAGATATACTTGAACCAAGGACAGGCCTATTTATACCAGTGGGACTAATACAATTTGGCAAGGTCTCCACGTACGAAGAGGGGGTGGTTGATTTTAATTTAATTGAGAGAGAGAATTATTTAAAGGTTTGAGTAAGTAGACATGGTTAGATCCTACCTGCTGCTTAGGACAGTGACCCAAGTAGGCCTACCTGGGGTTGTGATGATGAACTTGACATGGTCTTGATTTGATGTTCACTTTACACATACAACCAAGTCAGAGAAATTTGGGTTATTAAGATAAGTTGTATTGAAGGGTCGTGACGAGAGGTGTGAGCCGTGGTGGTGACGCACGTCCACCTTTTAGAGATATACTTTTCAAACTAACGAAAAACCACATAGAAGCACAAGAGAAAAAAATATACCACTCTTACACAAATAAATTAATGAAAAAGGGCGGTAGACAGAAAATAGTGATAGTTATATAAAATAATAATGAATTAATATAAGAAATATTTAATTAAGTAATTTTGGTCGTCAGGATGTATTTTAATCTGTCTGTACATTAGGCGAATGTCCACACAAAAAACAATTTTATGATGCCTGAAGTTTAAAAGAGTATCGCAAATATCATTTTGGAGTTTCAGGCCTGAATCAAGTACATCATTTAATGAGAAGCCAGATGTGCCTTTGTCACTTGCGTCAAATACTACACGCAATTTAGTGGTAGAACTTGATTCTTTATGTACACCATGGTGAGGTAGAAAGTAATGTTGAGAATTATTTTTGAATGTGTTGGTAAATAATTTCATGTGTCCAGATTTATGATAATCATCCATGAATGCAACATAGGATTTCTTCATGATTGGCTTAAAATTTAATTTATTTTCATAATCATTAAAATGCCGTTTTGCTTGAGATGATGAATCACCAAAAGATGCCCTGGGTTCCTTGAATGGAAGTCAAAGCACATATCGACCAGTGCTGTCCCTAGTGTGCGTATTGTGGAAGTGATTGTCATATATTTCCTCATCTCGCGTAACTACTTGCGAAAGAGGGGGTTCCTCCAATTTGCAGAACTGTTGAAGTGAGTTGTGCAGGTCAATGTCAGTGTTTGATAATAACGCAATAAGATTAGACAAAGCTGGCTTGAAGTTATCGTCTAATAGAGGGAGCGCTTCTCATAACTACGAAGCCGAAAATAGTTCCTAGCGCTATAGGCATGTATTTTCCAAGTGGAGAGAGATCACCATTGAGTTTTTGAGCGAAGAGGTCAGCACCAATTAACATTTGAATAGAACTACTCTCATTAAATGTAGGGTCAACAAGCACAAAATGTTTTAGTTTTTTTCACTACGTCAAGTGAGATGCGAGTTTGCGGCATATTTGATGTTATTTGATCAATTATCATAACTGAGTGAGCGTGTGTCAATGGTACACCACCACACGTGGAAATATTTAAATGAGTAATACCCTTAAGTCTCACTTTAGTTGATGATATCCGCTGAACGTTACTGGGTTTTAGACAGTTATGTTTTACGCCCAGTATATGTGCATAAAGGCCGCATTACACGTAGCAGGTTGCAGCGCTGCTTTCTGACGTCGTTTTGCAGCGCTGCAAGATGATCGTGTAATATACCTAAATAATCGGTGCACGTATCAGAAAGCTGGCAGCGCAAATATCAAACGAGTTTGATAATTTCTGATCGGACGACTGCTTTCTGCGCTTCCAACTTGTCGATTTTGTACTACGCATGCGTGCGCCTGGTCAATGATAAGGTAGTACCAGACCAGAGGATATATTTTCTCAACATTTTCGTTCATGTGGACCACGTTCACTGTGTTTATATTAGACTATAGAATAAAGAAGCTTATAGATGTCTTCATTCATACGTTTAAGTAGTTTCAGAAGTCATCAGCATCTAATTCAAGTAAAATCGTGACAGTATGTGACACATTGTTCCGTTTTAACACTAAATTTCGACTCCACACACGTTTGTTTCTGCGTTTTACAACACTACAAGATTTCAAACTTTGGTAGTATTCGTACAATATAAGCAGCTCTTCGTCTTCTTCTTGTTGTTGACGAGACATATGAGCAAAACCAAGTGCGGACGATAAAATAACTCCCTCTCCACTGAGTGGAAAGATGATCAATCGTCAGAATGCAGCTTGTGTGTAATAGGTAGCCCAGATTTGTCAGCTCGCAGTGCTGCAGAACGATATCAGAAAGCAGCGCTGCAACCTGCTACGTGTAATGCGGCCTTAATGTTCAGTGATCAACGTGGATTAACTCTCTGAGTCTAATATCACACGCACAATTTGTGTATTACCGGAGGGTGTAGTAATGTGGATTAGATCTGCGGCTAGAAGTGCAGTATGATGAGTTGTTGAAGAGAGACCCACAAAAGATTTAGTTTGACAAGAATCAGTCAACTTTGGATAAGTAGGTGTGTCAGTGTCAACAATAGCACGATGGTTTCTCAGCGGTTCAGTGCGAGATCTCTGTTATTTTCAACTGTTGTTTGAGACAGTTTGTATTGCATCTGGTGTTTGAGGATAAAGATGCGAAAATGTGTGATGAGGTTTATTGCATTGTTGACTCATACGTTTTGACTTACAATTTGAGATACAATATGAAGTGCCTAGGCAATTAACACAGAATTGATTTGATTTAATAAAAGCAAATCTTTTCTGGGGAGTTATAGATTGAAAATCCGTACATTTATAGATATTATGCTCCAACTGTTTGCAAAACAAACCGTTATTATTTTTAACTTTATTTTTCGGTAAAAGAACCATCCTAGTTGGTTTGGGAGCTAATGGGCGTGAAAATGAGTATGTTTGCAATACCATTGGTTTTAGTGACAGTTTATGTGATAGATTGGCCGCCTCTAGGTGTGTACACTAAGTTTACAAAAAAAAGTATTAGTTCACTGACAGATGGTAGAACCTGCGTGTCAGCGCGATTACCTTCGAATTTCTTTCTGAGCTCTTGAAGAAATTTACGCATCAATATGTTTGAAAAATTTATGCTTTACTCGGAAAACTTTTAATTAAGTGCGGATAATGTTTGTGAGTACTCATTATAAGTTAATAAGAAGGAGCGAAGATTTTTTTACAGTTACTTGTTCAATATTGTGTAAAGCAATTAAATTGTCAGTGTGTAGATTATTAAATATAGGATGTTGTTGTATCTCTTATTGAGCAAATTCCAAGCAACTGTGTAGTTTTCTGCAGTGCGTGGAAGTGACTTTATATGTTTAGTGGTTCGGATGTTAGTGAAGTTAAGAGAAACTGAAATTTCTCGACATCAATCAGATACGTGTTATTGTGAATTGTGACCTCATAGAGACTCGAGTATGTAAACAATTGTGTGGGCATACCAGAAAATTGTTTTAAAGTAGTTTTGGGCGGTCTAATATTGGACGCAAGGGCAGTCTAATATTGGACGTAACAGAGTGGTTTGATTTTGCTGATTCATTTAGTGAATCACTTGTGGAAATTAATAATGAGGGACTATCATGATAACATTACATTGGATATCGACACTTAAATCGGTAGTTATATTCTAAAATTCGTATATTTTTTCTAGATCATATTCCTGAGTGTGGGTTGGGACATTGTTTAATTTAGACAAGGATGCATCAAATTCTATCTTTTTAGCACTTGATTCCTTATCAAAAATTGTACTCCTTTGTACTTGAATTGGGTGTAATGTTTCACATCTAGAAATAATGTTTAATTGATCCTGTATTTTTGTAAATCATGACTTAATTTGTTCTGCTTGTTACACAAAGCTTGAGTTCTTCGTCTTGAATTATGTTAATAATATTAATATTAATAAATCTGCTTGTGCATCTATTTTTTGTAAATAAAATTTACTTGTGAATAAAAAAATCTAAAGCATAAAGAGAGCAAATGCCATTTGAATATGTCTATACACAACTCTAGGAACTTTTTGTTCTGTTGAGAAGAGAGGGTTTTTGACCACAGCCATGAGCTTAGTGTGCCTAGTGGTATTATTTTGAGAGAGAAAAGTGGGGGGGGGTGGGGAGAGTAACTACAAAATAAACTAAGAAACATTCCAAAACAATTCATAATGGATGTTTTGCGAAGTCATATTATTTTAAAAAACAAAGACAAAACGTATTAAAACAGAAATTGGGTGGTACATTGCATTTTAGCGCAAGCATAAAAATAAAATTAATATTGAATGTTTAGTTCACCAATTAATTAATTCTATTTATTATTTAAGCGGTACATTAACAATAGAATATCAGTTTCGCCGGGAACAAGTTATTAAATAGCGGTCTTTCTTGGCGACAATTCACAAAAGTGGGGTTTTCGTATAATAAACACAATTGTTTTTCTTTTATATAGCAATTATTTTAACACTGATTTTATTTGGTTGTCTTGAGATAAAAATTTTCAGAGTTTTTATATTTGTATTATTGGTTTTATAATAGCACAATAGCATATTACGAATGTTAGATGAATAAAAGAATTTAATTTATTATCTTATGTATTTAGAAACATCCATGGCCGGATGACCAATGATTTTAATTTAATTGAGAGAGAGAATTATTTAAATGTTTGCATAAGTAGATATGGTGAGATTATACCTGCTGCTTAAGATCCGATGACAGTGACCCAAGTAGGCCTACCTGGGGTTGTGATGATGAACTTGACGTGGTCTTGATTTGATGTTAACTTTACGCATACAACTAAGTCAGAGAAATTTGGGTTATTAATATAAGTTGTATTGAAGGGTCGGGACGAGAGGTGTGAGCTGCGGTGGTGACGCACGTCCACCTATTAGAGATATACTTTTCATACTAACGAAAAACCGCATAAAAGCACAAGAGAGCAAACTATACCACTCTTACACAAATATAAGAAATATTTAATTAAGTAAACAATAATTAAATTTATATTAAAATGTTAAAATATATATAAAGACTAAACAGTGGTAATCATCAGACATCACGCTAACCAACCATTAGCGCTAGCTAATGACTGGAATGAAGCCTCTCACTCTTACTCGTCGTCTGGCTCGTGATAGATGTGTGCGTGTTGGTCTTCCAAGACAAGTTGCCTCGTTCGCTGGGGCAATATTTATGAGAATTGGGCATCTCCCGCTTGTGATGTCGTAGTGAATCTATATATTCCACACATTATTAGAACTTATTGGTTCTGGTAGTAATAGTTTTAACCTTTTATAGGGATTCATTTCGTTTGCCTGTTAAAAATTAATAAATACGTTACAAAAAAAGTGTTTTAAACAAATTGCGTTCCTGTTTGAAAAAGGTTATCTTTAAATTATAATGCAATAATATAAATACTTCTCTGTTCTAAAATCCCTTATTTTATATAAGTATTATGACAAATCAAACTAAACAATGAGATATTGTGTTTGTTAGAAGTTAAAGTTTATAAAAATGAGATCATGTTATTTTCCTGGTAAAAATAATTGAGAATTTTATATTTTATAGCTTTATATCTGACACTGGTTGTCTGCTTTTTGTTCACTGGTAAACATACACTTTTGATCAATGTAAATCGAATTATCTCACTAGTTTCATACTTCAAAATTTGATCCCTCATGAAGGATTCTTTTTGTACAGCTTCACGTCAACTCTATCCTTTACTACGCATGTTTACATATGAATCATGCTGTACGTTTTTCAACACGTCTAAAAACTGTTAACTGTTCGGTTGTGCTAAGTATAGTATTCAATTTATTTTGGAATTAAAATATTCGCAGCAATTTATAATACGTGGTGCAGCGAGAGATTGATCTGCCCAGATGTGGGGTGAAAATTTTGCATTTTCTATTACATACGTCATTAAAATATAGTCAGTAAAGTTTCTTAGTATGTCGTCGTCGGGATAGAACGCCATGAGGTCATCAGTAAAGCAGTCGTCCACGTTGACAGGATTCAGGAATGATAGTCCAAAGAAGTATTTTAAGGATTAATCAATTTCAGAATCTGTAACCTTATATTCTTGAGTAAGGTTTGGTAGTTGGATTTTCCTCCACCAGCTTTGGCCTAAATGAAAGCTACAGCCTTTGATGATTTGTGGAGGTAATACTCTTCCCAAAGCTTGACGAATAAGATCTTCAAAGTCAATGATTACTGGAGTCAATGACTAGATGGAGCATAGTCCAAATCAAGTTCACGAAAGTGTAAAAGTAAGGGTTAAAGAGCTGCAGTGTATTTGCGGTTTTGTTTGAAAGCAAAAAGAAGACCAAACGAGTGATTGATCTTTACTGACAATAATGGTGAATAATTGCAAAAACAACTTTGGAGAAACATGGAACGTTCCATGCGTGTGAATGACGCCAAGCTGTTCCAAAATCTTTAAGTTTGCTACTTTATAAAAGAGCAAAAAATTGTTTGCTATCAATCACTAATAAAATGGGCTCTTCCTTTCTCGTCTTAGTGTCCAATTATTACAAAGAAGAGTGCAGCTTTTTTATTGTTTTAGGTAATGTGGTTAGAACCAAAAAGTGATCATGATGGAACAAGACATGAATGTACCTGATATGTTAAGTTAGGATAAGATTCGTTTGTTGACTAAAAAACTTGGGACGCATTTCATTTGTCTACTTAGAATTATCGGATGTATTTCGTATGTTTATTATCAAAGGATTCAAACTAGGGACGTAATTACGATGTTGTATCTACGGGAACTGGTTTTAATCCCACATTTGAAGAAGGTCACTTAAATCCTTCGTTCCTCTTTTACTTTTATGGAAGTCCTCTCTAATGTACTAATATGATATAATTTAGCCAACCTAGCGTGTCCAAAGCAAATTAAAGCCTTCGAAGAGCTAAGCGAAGACCTCTTAGCATTATTTAGTGAGATTGCAACAATTTGTAGCTGTGTAGATAAATTATAAATAAATTATCTATAGTAAGCTATGGGTAACTTATGAAAATATGTAGCACTGAGTATTATTCTGCGTAACTTATGATGTATTTTCTAAATGGGTCTTTCTAACAGGTATACTTATAATTCATTTCTTTAGGGGTCGTGGTACCTGAGGTTCAGTGAAGGAACTCAACACCCCCGATTGATACCAAGCACAATTTGTTTAAATTTAATGGCATCTAGTTGTCCTCGCTACTTTAAGATTCCCAAATCCTCTTCTCGTACTCCAGGGGTACCGACCGCTATTAACCTAGAGAAGAAGCTAGTCTCAAAGAGTTGACAAATACTGCTGTCAGGTGGCTGTGACAGTAGGTAGGGGGTGGGTGGTGGTTGGGAAGTTGTAGAGAAACAGGGGAGGATTAGGGCTGTCTAATATTTGGTAATATTACTATGAAGGCTATTCAAGCATGAAACACCTATCTTTTCCTTCTATCTGAGCTAAAAACATTTACCTATTTTAATTACAAATTTGTGAGAAAATACGCTAAGCTAAGTCAAATATTTATTTGAATCATAAATTCTAATGAAATATAAATCAATCTTTATTATTATTATTATTATTATTATTATTATTATTTGCTCTCAAAGGTCTACACTCTACAGGAAGAAATATTTCACGTACACAAGACAATATACTAGCTACAGCCAAGCTAAACAATAAAACTAGTAATTTTTTTAAATGGTAGTATTTTTTTTAGTGCTAGTTTTGTTGAAGTGCTTTGTAATCATGTGAGGATTTCCAGTTTAGACACAAGAGCGTTGCCAACCTAAATATTATTGTTAGTTACTTTTAGTTTTGACCCCGAAAACATTGTTTTGTAACTGTGTACGTTCAAATAGTTTTAAAGTAATTTCATTTCATTATAGCTTTAAAATGTAAGCAGAACTGATATATATCTTGTTGGTATTAAATCTGTCGTGTCGTATGAACAAAAATCGGTGATAAATTAATATAATCTGCTAAACCTGGTTTCCCCTTCTTCATAATGTTATCTACGTAAACTCCATGGTGTAATCTAACAAGGTAAATCTGCCATATTTCAGGGTAGACCAATTAGTTGTACAGTACATTCTTAAAGTCCAGAAACTGTAAGGCCCTTCCTGCAGAACGTAGTTTTGTTTCAACTCTTACTACCCGTCCGGGATATTCGCGCACTTAATTACACATCTGAGGGAGTGATGAGGAAGATAAAATGTTAACGCAGGGAGAGTGGTGAATCATATAAGAAAAGAACACCCTCAATACATCCAGCAGGGAATCCAACCTCAACCCTCCACCCTTATTAATGGCAAACTAGAAGACAAGATGAGGCAGGCGATTAATCCACGTGCTCACCAAAATGGGTTTTTTCGTAAAAATTACGTAAGAAATGAGTAACATTTTAGCTTGTTGCTTCGCAATTAATTATTATGAGGTGACCTGGTGGTCTAGGGGTAAGGTGTCAGACTTCTGTGCTGGGGTCCGGGGCTCAATCCTCGGTCCCGGCACGGATTTATCTGATTACCAAACCCTTCCTTCACCTCTGACAAGACATCTTGTGAATGTGGGGAATGCCAGGCCTCCACCGTGGTTCGGATTCCACGTTAAACTCTAAGTCCTCCATTTCATCTCACAATCACCCTACCATTACACATTAGCTTAAGTGCGTACAACCCGAACGGGTAGTAAGACGCGGTGCTAATAATAATAATTATTATTATTATGCCCATCAAGCAATCAAATTTCAACTTGATTAAGAAAATGTGTAGTTGATTGAAAAATATGAAATTTTTATTTTCTCTTACTAACAGAAGTCTTATTAGAGAGCGGTTTAATTTACAAAGGTGTTTTAAGATACGCACACAAGTGGCTACGCAGTATCAAGCATAAGTTTCACAATGAACTTGATAGTGCTGCAATGGGGAGGGTCAAGGTTTGACTCACGGCTGGACTCACATGTGATTTATTCGGTCTCCTTACCCCACTCCTTTATATTGAACCGTTAATAAAACTTGGATTGAATGTAAAAATAGTATCCTTAGGGGATTGAAGGAAGACTATTCGCTCGAGAATCACATAAGAAAAATCTTCACGGTTAGATGAGAAAGTTTGAGAACAAATGGCTTTGATTATAGGCCTACTATCAATATTTGATGAGTCACCTCAAATAAAGTGTATATTTAAAAGTTGACTCAGTTTTAGGAATTTAAAAATAATAAGGATTTTGTTTCTTTATGTTTTTACAGTTGAGTTAATATCTGGAGGTTCAATGCGACACAAAACCGATAAAACCGTTTTTTTTTTTTTNTTTTTTTTTTTTTTTTTCTAAAAGACCTTTCTGCAAGGCATAAACATAATAAATCATAGATATGAGATCATTCATCTGGAAACAATCTCAAAATTGCCTTTGATACACTTTCAAGGGAATATTTTGATATCATGCACCAAAATTGAACATGACAACCGAAACAAGACATTCAAATATGTTAACATTACTTGTAGTTCTGCTCATGCGTTCTTGATTTTAGCCCGAAAAGAGATAGCTCGAGTCCAGTTTTAGAACATTGTACCACTATTGTCTGAAAATCAGAACAGATTAAAGTTCGTGAAATGAATGTTTTATCTTTTACTTGCTTATATCAAGAGAAAGTACTGTAATCGTGAAAATATTTCTACTTTGAGATTATGATGAATATTTTCGTTTTATGTGCCCCTGAACTGAAAAAAAAAAATGATTTTACAAATTCTCTCTGTCTCCATGTCTGTATATCTGTCAATCCCTAGCCACAGTACTGAAATTATTCGATTGATTTTGTTCAAACTTGATATTTAAATACTATATATTGTCTATACCTTTTTATTTACTGATACCAAGAGAAAGTGATATTATCTTAAAAAATGTTTGACCTTGAGATTATCATTAATCTTTACGTTTTATGTATGCCCGAACTCAAAAAGTGGATTTTCTCAATTCTGTCTGTCTCCATATCTGACTGCCTGCCTGCCTGTCTGTCTATCCGTCTGTCTCTAATCACACATCTGAAATGGTTTGATGGATATTTTCAAATTGATATTTAGATGTTAAAGGGCAATAACCTGGAATTTTTTTTAGCCTAGCCCTCAAATTAAGGGCTGTTTACTGAGGGATGACTTTTTTTGTTTAGTTTAAAAAACTTTAAAATATCTCTATTGGATATCTTCGTTGTGTTTTACCTGACAAATAATACTGTATACTGGTTTTTTGTGTATAAATTCGTTAAAGGGAATTTTACTAAAACAGTTTTTTTATAGTTTGAATTATGTAAAGATGGTTCTAGCAATTTGGTTCAAAATGAATATCTGATAAATTTTTTACGGTACACATAATTTTAAATATTCGTTTATCTTTATAGAAAAAAAATACTTTTATGGTATTTTACTGATGAAATTTTTGAGTTCTTTTTTTAGATAGTTACAACTATTTTTCTCAAATTTGGTATCTAAGGTTTATTTCACATGATAGATAATAATGTAAGCTTATTTTTCTAAAAAAAATTAAGGCAGCTTACTTATTAAAATTATTTTGTAAACTTAGAAAATTTTGTAAATGGCTTTGAAGATTTTGTTTAAAATTGATATATTGGAATAGTTTTTCATTTTAAATAATAATATGTTTCTATTTTTAAAGCATAAAAAAAATTTGAAGGTAGTTAACATACAATGATTTTTGAACATTTTAAATTGGAATACGATTATTTTTACCCATTGTGTGTCCGCAACAAATTATATTTTTGTTTCACATAACTTATGAATTTTAAATATCTGTTTCAATATCAAGGTAAACCAGTGATAAAGTTTGTGCGGTGCACAGTACCATTTATTTTCACTGTATAAGTTGGTTTTTTTTTGCGTTTTTAAAAGCTATTTTTCGTGTTCGTTTGGTAATCGTATTTTGAATATATTTTTATTGGTTGTTTTTAATTTTACTAAGACAATGTAAAAAGCTCACTAAAAGCTAATACAAATTGTTGTACTATTTTAGATTGGTTTATATTGGTTATTGGTATATATATATATATATATATATATATATATATATATATATATATTTAAGCACTGCGTCTTACTACCTATTCATGTTGCACGCGTGTGCACTAATCCCACTAATCAGTTATATATGAGCTACTTACGTCCCTAATTTATCACTTTATTGCCCAAGTAATGAGTTTTGTTTTAAGTTTGCGGAACTATAGTCCATTTATTAAAGTATTTTTCTAACTGGTAAGTTATTTAAGGTCATCTACTGAACTATTTTTGGAATAGGTTAAATCAAGTAATATTCCACGTATCATTTATGTTTTGTGGGGCTAGGCCTCATGAATTAGTTCCACTAATTAATAGAGTTCAGTTTCCCTTTATTTTATTTAACCACCTAAGGCATAACTGTCATGTTAGACCATATCGCCGATGACAGGGAGATCGGGGTTCAAACCATGGTTGGGTGTACTGAGAATTTTATCCTAAATTATTTTCCACTCTCCCTCTATGCTAATGTGGGTACACTTCCACTGAATTTAGCCTCCCTCATCCATAATTCCCTGTCGTAACTATAACATACTAGTGGGTCGTTGCAGCAATGGCTACAGATTATTGCATTAAAATGTAATTTAAACTTTTTATTTAGAAAGGATCTATATAATTATCCCTCACTCACTTTTTAGTTAAAGGATTACTCGTCGAAGGCTATCAACTTTTCTTTGATATTTAGTTTTCAGTGTGTAATTTGAATAAAAATGTATATTTTTCCCCTTCACGTCCCGATGAGAACTTTAAAACCACCCCTCTTCCATATCTTTATCTATTCGTTGCACCAAACCACTCAATTAGTAAAGATTGAGATTATATTATTTTTAAACAAATACAAAATATATTCTATTTACCAATATACAGCTATACACAAATCATGGTTTCCATGATGATGCAAACAAAAAATGATTGTACAGATGAACCACTGCCCATACAGGAGGAAAAGATGGAAAATTCTCTAGGAAAATTGGGTTTTAGTTTTAGGCCAAAATTTCTACCAGAAGCTTGATTATCTTACCTTTAAAATGAATGATCGTTTGTCAAATTCTGTTCAGTCATTTCCTTGTAATTTATATTACTGAAAACGGGCTTATCAAATAATAGATTTAATTTTAATATATATATAATAGAGAGAGTGAAGAAATGTGTTAGTGAAAATGAGAGAGTAAATTTTTGAATGTGTGATTGTTAAATGTGTGGGTGTGTGAAATGAATGTAAGAGACTGAGAATGAGCAATTGTGAGAAATCGAATGAGTTTGAGTGATTGATAGTGAAAGTATGTGTATGTGTTAGAGAGAAATACTAGTAAAATAAAAAAGAATGTGTGTGTGTGTGTTTTAGGAGTGATAATGTGGGTGAGAAAAAGTGAAAGATAATGTGTAATAGAAAGTGAAAGAGAGTGTGAGAGAGAGTGTGTGAGAGAAAGATAACAAGTTTGGGATGATGCGTGACAAAGTATGATAAAGAGTTTTTGTGAGAAAGAGAGAGTGTAAAATTTTGGGAGGTATATTGTGTGAAAGAGAGAGAAAATATGAGGGCGTGTGAGAGGGAGTTTGAGAGAGAAACTTAGAGAGGGAGAGATGAGTTTGGAGAGAGAAAATTAGATTGAAAGAGATTAAGAGAGAGAAAATTAGATTGAAAGAGTTTAAGAGAGAGAAAGTTAGAGAGAAAGAGATAGAAAGAAAAATTGAGAAATCAAATTTGAGAAAAAAAGAGTGGGTTTGCGAGACAGTGTGTTTGGGAGACAGAGTTTTTGAGAGAGAGGGAGTTAAAGATGGAGAGAATTTGGGATATAAAGCGTGAGAGAGAGAGAGAGTTTGAGATAGTGAAATTGAGATGATAAAGAGTTTGAGAGGGTGTTTGAAAGAGAGTTTGAGATAGAGGGAATTGGAGAGAGAGAGATAGAAAACGCTCAAGAGATAGAACGTTCGAGAGAGAGCGTTTGAGAAAGAGATAAAACTTTTTAGAGATGATAGAGCGTTTGAGAAAGAGAGAGCGGTTGAAGAAGAGGGTTTTCGACAGAGCTTAAGAGAGAGAGAGTATAATAATGATAATAATGTGATAGAAATTCTGTGATAAAGTGTGTATGTGAGGGTAGAGAGTATATGAGGGAGAGAGAATGAGAAAAGATTATATTATAGAGTGTTTTATAGTATGTCTGTGTTTGAGGGGAGAGAGTGTGAGAGATTTTGTGAGAGCGTGAGAGAGTCTAATAGAGAAAGAGAATGTGAAACTTTAGATTAGATGGGGTACTCAAATATGATGGTACTTTTAAATATAATATCCTCAAAATTAAGCGGTAAAATTAAAATATAGATTAACTTAGTATGTATTTGTATTGTGTACCTATTTGCTAAATGAACTCAACTACCATTATTTGAAAAATTAACCACAAAACGCATACTTAGATAGTTAAAATGGCTATATTTTTTTAACATTATTCAAGATAATATTTTTATTTTTGAGCTTATAGATTACAACACATACCAAAACATATTTAAACATCATTTTATCATGCATGAAACTTAACGTAGACAATATTAACATGAATTAACAATTAAACTTTTTTATTTTCCTATTATGCTCAATATTATTAATTTAAATGGGAATTAACGATGACACCATTCCAATAAAAAATAAATATTTCCCCATTTAAGGCATATCAATATAGATGTGTTATGACCATAATCCAAGGAGAAATATTCTTCCAAAGAGAAAATTGTGATGTGTTCGGACCAACAAATAAAGATTGAGTTATAATATTTTTTAGCCCAAGAGATATATTTTATTTAGAGATTTACAGCCGTGCAGCAAATAACGGTTTCCGTGGCGATTAAACAAATAATAAAAAAAAACTAAATTCATCTGTGAAAATCGGGTGTTCGTGGAAAACTGCTATTTTTCCCGACATCCTAGACTCCTAACCGGTAAAATGTGTGGTCCTTTGTCAAAATATGTGCAGTCATTTCGTCGTAATTTCTACTACCGGAAAAGGGCTTCTCAAATTATATAAGGATGCATATAACCTGAACAGATAGTTAAACACGGTGTTATATATGAAATAATCATGTCCCCTGTAAGGAGTATGTCCGTTCTGTATTGTAATCCTTCTTTTTTTATACTTTAGTCTTTAATTTGTGCGCCCGACGTTGCATCACCAGTAGGCCCAATATTTAATTTTAATACTTACATTGTACTTATTAAATTCCAAACATTTTTTAAATAAAAACAATTTATCTGTCTAGGCTATCCACATATTTGCACAGGTGTAGGACATACATCTATTGGTGCGAGTTCTAAATGTCAATCTCATAACCGGGTTTGTTGATGACGCGGAAGGTCGGGGATCAAATCTAGGCTAGATGTACAGAAGGTTGGGTTTTTTTTTCAAATGGTTCTCACTTTCCAATTATTCCTCCATTCCTCCGTGCAATTGCTGCAACATTTCATCTTTAACTCAACCTCCCTCCTCCCTCCTCATTCATTGTAGTTAGTGAATTCATACATCTCGGGACGTGTAATGAGACGCGAAGAGAAAAAATAAATGATGTAATGACAGGGTGAATAGAATTTAGAAAAAAAAAAAAAATACCCTGGAAGGAGAGTTGTAATATCACGTAAGGAAAAAAACACCTCTAATACACAAGGCCGGGATTTGAGAATCTTAATCTTCACCGTCGCCGGCCAAGGCGCATATTTCCGCACGTGCTCATATCATCATCATCATCATCACCACCACCATGGAGAGTTTCCAACCACTGACCAGGTATGATTAGAACATAGACTTCTCCAACGTATCCTTTCTCCTCACCACCTCATCTCCTCCACCATGACCCGGTCCTGTCCTCTCTCTTACACAATTCTCTTCACTCCCTTCAGCCATCTGTCCCTTGGTCTTCCTCTTGGCCTTCTGTCCCCCAATTCAATATCTACCATATTCTTTAGTATCTTCTCCATTCTCTTCACACTAACGAACCTTTAGTCGTATCTTCTCTATCCTGGCTCCACCTAAACTATTCCTCTCACCCTTCATTTCTCATCCTATCCATTCTTTATTTATCACATTAAAAATAATTTTCAAAAACCCGTGTCCTGTCTCTTTGGACTGGCTAGTATTCCTCTCCTCCGATGATTCTCAACGAACTCTCCACTAAGCCTGCCGTGAAGAATTCAGTCACAGTGAATGTTTATGAGGCTCTCTTCCCCTCTCCTCAGTCCCATCTCTGGGCTTGGGTATGCGGTGTGTGCCGGTGATCCGGCCCGGCTCCAGAAGGATGGGTGGAGGAATGGGCGGGAGGGGAGACTCCAGGGGGATCGATACTCCGGGTGGCGGTGGTGGTGGTACGAACATCGCCCTCATGCCCCGGTCTGTTGTTGCACGTGCTCTGGATAGTTCGACACTTTCATAGCCCCATCAACCCCACCCCTGACCATCCCCATCCCTCTCTATGTACTCTACTCATTTCATTCAGTGATGTTTTCTTGCTTTGTTTTTGTTGTATTGGGGAAAGGGATAGTTTCAAAATGAGCTATGTCCATGCCGTTTTACAAACTTTGTGTGCAGTTAATTTAATTTGTTATTTAATTTGTTTGGACTTTTTCTACTATTACGTTTAACACCAAAGCTACCCCATAACTATAGGTTCACGGACAAAGGTATGAGTCCTGTCTGATTTTCAGGTGAAAGGGAGATCGGGTTTAAAATACAGTTAGGGTGACTTGAAGTAGTTTTTTTTTATATATGAATGGTTTCCCACTCTCCTTTTACACAAATTTGGATACACAGCCTTTAATATTACACTAGCTTCATCCCAAACCCCCTAGTGTAAATGTGCAATTAGGATAGGTAGTTAGACTTTTGAATACACAATGTTTGTTATACGTAATAGTTAAAATATTAATAATTATGTTAGGCAAGAAAATTTTCATCAAATATGCATATGTACTATATCTGAAATAATAGAATTTTAATATTAAAATCAAACCATTCACTCAAATATATAAGATAATTTACCACTAAAATAGGTATACAATCATAATGCATGCTATATAGATAAAAATTACATTTAATAAAACAAATGAAATATATATTTTACTTTTATAAGTTTATATTAAGTGTTTTTCCAATATTTGGATGCTTAGGCCTACTTTATTTAGTTATACTATCCGCATTTAATTGCACTAATAGGTTACGAATGAGTAAGGTATTTTATTAAAGGAAATGTGTTTACATTGACGGAAAGATAGAGTAGTAAATCTTTTATTATAAAGCACCTTAAATACAGTGGGCTGGAATTATAACCTCTAACTCCCCGTCATCAGCAAATCAGACTGTACGAGCTTGATGCCTTGTCAGAGTAGGCCTATCCACCTATGTGAATCATATTATATTAAATAATAATATAAATGGATATTACCGCTTTATAAATTGTGTGTTTATGGCGGAAGAAGTTAGATGAATGTAAACTATCTCAGTATGGTTTTCTTTCTTTAAACTAAATGATTTATTGTTTACTGTTGATGCATTTTCTTAAACCCCATTGTTTATTTAACTGAAACACTGTAGGTTTGAAATGCTTTCCCTGCTTTCCCTTTGTGTGTTCCTATTACAGATGAAAAAATTATGTAATCCACATATTTTAAAGCTTAAGACACATATGTACAAAAAAAATACAATCGCCTAAAATAACACGTTATTAAATAATAAATTTGTTTAAATATTTTTATTATCATCAAATATGATTTAGAAAACGACGGAATATGCATTTATATTCTAGTTGCTAGACATATTTTAGCGCTGGGATCAACTCAATTCTATTTGTGGACAGCTTCATTATTTCTCCCGCCTTTTACAATTTCCAATTCACACACCAATCAATTATTAGATTGATGCTATGGCTTTGTACGTTTAATTTCATTAATGTTTATTAAGCTTTTGACGAATAACGCACACAGCTTTTTGTTAATATGAACAATATATTGATAAGTGTCCCAAAACAGAGACATTCTTATAACTGCCAGAATAAAGTTTATTGTCATTTTATAAACTCTAAATTATTTCAATTGACTCATCACATTCTAATTGGTTTGTAAATTTATAATAGAATGTTGTTAAAAACTAATAAAGTACATATAACTATTTGGCTTGAATATAAAAGTATTAAACTAGCTTTATTAGCTTTTTTTAAGAATCAAATACAATTCTGTTGTTACATTTCCTCTAAATATTTTCTTCTTAATCCCTAAAACCACTAGCGTAATTAGTACATAAGCATATAACCCGAACATTTAGTAAGATACGATGTTTAAAAAAACACTATTTATACTTAAATTATTAATTTATGTTGCAAATTCGGTATCACATCTGCATAGTGAGCTAATCGTACCGGGTTCGATTATACTTATGGTCAAATTGTTAATATTGAATCAATTGTGCAATTTTCTTCCACAATGATGAATTAATAACCAAGAGACCGGCTGTTGTGTCCGTTCTAGAATTAATTTATGTTGTAATAAATGTGAAAGTAGAATCAGATGGTTGATAAAATGTACATTAATTACAACAATTGAAACACATACATATTTTTACGAAATATACATATAAAATATTGTAAATGTATCTAGAGTTGAAAGTTTAATAATTGATTGTGTGAAACGTTTAATATATCTAAGTGATGCACCTCCCGCCCCTCAACCCCCCATATGGCAAAACAGACCGGGACCACTAATTTTTAAACGTGCGAGTAGTTATTCGCTAGCGTATTTCTATCATCTCGCACACAATCTCGCAAACCCATAGTTTTGAAACGCTTCGCTGCGAAAACTGGCGTCACACGATCGAATAACGAAATGATTCTACTCACCAGCCTCACACCGTGCGAGACAGGGTATGTCTGTCAAGTAGAGCATAATATAATAAAATGGATGCCATAGTCTTCTTCGGTTACAACCTTCTGAGAGTGATTTTGTTGAAATAAACCTACCATTGTACAATATAGGTTTACATAAGATAAATATATGATTGCTTTATACACTTTATTCAATCCTACAATAAAAATATTTGTTTGGGTGAAAATATAATAATATATCTTAATTTTATACTAATACTCAATTGTCAATTTGACTGAGTCGTTAGACTGACATTCTGCAGACCTAGAGTTCACGTGATCAAATCTCGTCATTTTTGAAATATTTTTTTAATTTATCAGACCTTAAACTTTAAATTTAAATGATTGTATTAGTAAGCATATAATTTGTTTTAGATATATTTTTATATAAGTAGGCCCCTATACAAATTATTTGAGCCTACGTAGACCACCATACTATTCTTCTTTAAAAATGATTTAATAAGGTAGTAAATTAAAAACAGTACATTAATTTTAAAATTTTGTATGTATGTGATTATTTAAAAATTATATTAATGGGTTTTATGACACAAAAATGTACACATTTAAAAATAAGGCTAAACAAGCTAATTATTATTCATATAGTAAAAACCTTTAGGGCATATTAATGTTTTAAAAATAGCTGCGAAATTAAAATAATATTTTACTGAATTCTAATTATTAACATGTGATTTAAATTCAGAAAAAAATCAAATAATATAATTGAGGTGAGATCGATCCTGTGAGCATCTGAGTTTCAGACAAGCACGCTACCAAGTTAGCTTAAATGGATATTGACTACAAGAACCGTTTAACTTAGACTCATGTAACCTGAGAGACAACAAACTTAGATGCAAGCAACTGGAAGATGGCTTTCTAATAAAACGAAGCAAATCGTTTTGCATGATGCACTCAATACAATAATAGTGATTACTTTCAGTTACGTATCTTATATAGTGGCGTTTAATGGCATCCCATCTCCTCAATCCCTTGGCACGTCATGGTTTTATATTATTAGCGCCACACCAACTCGCACGACAGTCGAAACCTTTCGAAATTGTTTTGGTATAGCATGCGATTTGCAAGTCTGTTCGCTAGCGAGTATTTTTGTAAGTTTCAAAATTAGGGGTCTGGGAGGGACATGACATTCAGTTCAGTCGCCTGTATGTAGATTATTCGCCAATTTGACTGCAAAGAGCGTTGCCCAGGGTACACCTACGGAGGTTGTCTACACAACGCGACTTACCCACAGTGAAATGATATGATGATAGTGAATATGGAGGTGTGAGCCAGTGGGAGTCTTAAAAATAACTTAAGCCTAATTTACCAATCCCTGGTTATTGTTGGGATACTTTTCCTTAAGATAAAAATACTCAAGATACCAGCCAGGAATCGAGCCCGGGACCCCTAGACTCGTAGCCAGATGAACTGACCACTAAACCAAGAGGTAAAATAGCGAAGCGATTAAAATAGGTATTGCTTTGAATGGTTAAATTAAAAGCTTATTTGTTTAATATTTTACCATGCGGGTTAATCAATAATCTAAATCTAATGTCGAAAAATTTGTGGCAGATAGCTAGATACAAATGTGGAACATTTAAAGTCAATTTGCCACCGGAGTAGTGGTAACTGACAGCTGAAAAAAGTTATGAAATCTACTCTCATGTATCAATTTGCAAACCTCGTAATTTGTAGGACCATAATAATTATGTGGCGCTTCTATCTTTTTTATCATTCAAAACTTTCACAACAAACAATTTGTCTCTAGTTATTTATTTCTTTAAATCTTCTTTACATTAATGAAGTATTAGCTTATGAAAATAATCACTTGGCGGTTTCTTTTTTTTTTTTTTTTTTTTTTTTTTAAAGT
>CABFVZ010000109.1:520365-593378 GCA_902151445.1 Timema monikensis | reverse complement strand
CTGGGAAGTGTCCAGAGGGCCTTATCCGGAGGGTGGCTAGATCTCTTCGAAGTCTTTGTGTTGAATGAATGGGGGGGAAGATCTCCTTCCCCTTCTCTTCACATAGTAAGCAGTTGTTAGCTAATACCTTCCTAGAAAGCTAGTCAGGCCATCCTCATGAGGTTCCCGCTAGGTGAGGTTGAAAACCATTTTTAGGGTGATTCTTAAGACTAGGTGCATAACCTACTCCGAGGTCCCAAATGGGGAGACGTAAGTATAAGCTCTTTTTAGGGTTATTCTTATGATCAAGTTTTGAGCCCTAGTAGAGCAATCTTGGTTAAAGTCCTCTTTGAGTAAGAGTGATAACTAGATTGTGTCTTAACTCCTTGACTTGTGCACCCAAAATACACGGAAGGAGCCAACTCCTCTTCCTGATGGCAGTCTAGTCAAGATGGGAGAGGGAGGGCATTTGCCAGCTGTCCGGTGATGACAGGGATCGATGGCGGGCACGGGGTCTTTGGTGCTTAAATTGCCAGCTGCGCGCGTTTTACGTATGTGACTACGCTCGAGGGACACAGCCATGATGGACTTAAGAAGCCTTGTGAGAGGTATTTGTTCCGCAGATAAGTGATTACCAGAACCTGATAGGGCAGGTGAATATCCAGTTTGAAAGGTCTTTGACTTAGGATTATATAAGGTGTCAGGCTAGTGACGTGGTTGTGTCTTTAATATGCGTATAGCCTGAATGGTTGCTAAAAAAATCGCCTTTTAAATTTTGTGTGCTAGACACCTGTAGCTGTGGGAACGAGGACAAGGTAATTAGTATAGTAAAATTTTCTTTGTCGGCAGCAGTTTGTATACCGGTTGGGTGTGCTGGATATACTTTATTCATCTTTATTCCAAAAGTGTAGTCATATGGATATCCCAAATGGGCAGTAAGACGTAGAAAAAAATGTATATGGCTGGAGAGTAAGACTAATTTTTAATTATTACGGTAAATACCAGATCTAAGGTATCTTTTCAGAGGAAGTACATCTATATTAGCAGAAGGATAGTATGAAAAAACCAACCCCTTACGTGCACATCTGAGACTCGAACCTCGACCTCTCTAGGATTGAGGACTCAGTCTATTGCGCTTCTAACGTCTTATGCTGCGTGACTATCTTGTAGGGGTCTTGGGCTAGTTCTAATTTAGACCATGACATTAATTCTATGCATTGTCTGTGATGCACGTGGGAGATCGTGAACTACTCATAATTATTAGAAAAACACCCACGGGGACTAGTGACCAACTTTTAGTTCTGACATTCCTGAAATATTAATTAATATTAAATACATAGATTTTTAAAACAAAGGTCTCGGGTTCAAATCCCGTGCCAAATTGACATTTTTTCAACATATTATTTAATTATGGTTTTAATTAAACATAATCTTAAGCAAATAATAATTTTATATATTTCCAATAAATTACTTGTTAATATTAAGCGTCATTTATATAATAATATGAAAATTTGATTTGAATGTAAAGGTAATATTCGTTATTTAATATTTCAATTATCACAATTTAAGTAGAATTTATTTTATTTTTTTTAATATATATATATATATATAATTCCTTGTGCCTCCTTATTTTGAAAATCATTTATCCTATTCAAGGATTTGTAACGTAAGTTTGATATTTTGATTCATGCGTTTTAACACTAGAGTTAATTAATGGTTTAATCCATGGGTTAAGACCAAGAAGGGACAGTTAGAGAAAATGAACCATCTTATTATTGTGGAGATAGGAGGGGGAACCACACATATAAAGTGGAAAAAATTCCCCTGAGGGTACCCAGATAATATTAGAAAATCAACCAATTCGATAGCCGAAACTCTTCTAGTCTCCTGCGAGCCTGATGCCTTAATACATCACGACTACCTGTGTCAGTTTTAATATTACATGAAAAATGGAATTAGTTCTCTTTAAAACTCAATTTCTTATGGTGGAATCTGAGTCAAAATTCTCGTCTTTAAGCTCTATTACAGAACCCTCAGTGAATGAATGACGAGACCAATTTATTGTAAACGATTAAATTTACTGGGGCACTTTAAAAGAAGCTATGATTTTACTCAATATAATTTCACATTTCAATGGACGTGAGGGAAAATAATCCATAAATTACGTCACATTCTCTTAGGAAGCGAGAATATGGGAGAAGATTATTGACGGGTGACGCAGTCAAGTGCAAGGAATGGTTTGAATAAAGGTTACACCAACTTCGACCAAGAGTTGGGGGCCCCAATTATTCATCACATCCAAGGGAAGGAGGACATTTAGTTAGTGTCGTTTAAAATACAAAGTGTCAATAATAATCGCGCATACTCTCATACCAGAATTATTATCAGCTTAAAGTTCACTTAACGTAAGGAAGACAAAACGTTAAAGCACACTAAGTGTTTTTAAATGTAAGTACGAGAGGTTGATGTGATATTAAATTAACATAAGAACTGTTATTTCGGTATAAAGAGCAACGTAACGTTCATTTAACGTAAATTAACATAAGATTTCACCCAGTGATTTTTTTTAATGATTTTATATACTAATTAAGTTAAGGGATTAGATATGAATACGGTTGAATCTAGAGTAAGTGTAACCACATTTTCGTGGACAAGGCGTGGGAAATCATTTAGGAGAAACCACCCTCAGTACACCCGACCGAGATCAAACCTCAATCTTCCTGTCATCGGCAATCTAATCTATTGAGAAAGAGACGCCTTAAAGTCTTAGACCATGCTACCACCAAAATGGGGTGGGTTTTTTTAATATAAAATTCAACATTATTTACTTAACTTAAAGTTGACGTGAGATTTACTTAAAGTAAGAGTTGTCAAGGGGATCGTTTTCAAGCTACGTCAAACGAAGCGTGCCAGCTAATCATGTTCATGCCTCAATATTGCCACTAGATTTTAATTTCAAATGTTTGAAGCTCGGCTTAGCTTCTAGAATTTCATTTTCTGTAAACGATTTTGTTCAAATATTACAAATTCATTGGCTGTGTTTTTCTATAGTTGTTATATTACCTTGTTTGACAGTTTATCTCAGTCGTTAGTGTGTTTGTCTGCTGAATTAAGGGTCCCAAGTTGATTACCAGTATATCATTAGTTGGATTGAGCCTCACCTATTTCTCAGTGATGAATTAACAGCTGGAGAACTGGATGTAATGTATGTGCTATAATTAAGCTAATCTGCAACGCTTGTGTTAATATTGACAGTCAGTTCATGAAGTTAACGTTAAATACGCTAAATAAATTAATACAACTTGTGTAACATCATATTTACGTTGTCTGACATCTAGCTCAGGTGGTGGCGTGTCTGTCTATTGTGCTAAGGGTCCCGGGTTCTTTTCCTGGCATGGATGAAAAACTTATCATTGGTGAAATGTGGGTTTATTCTTTCATAGTGAAGAATTAACGGCCAGAGGTTGTTTGTTATGTCTGTTCTAGATTTAAGGTAATTTTTAAGTCATGTCATTAACCGGTTCAGAAAGTGCACGTTCAATACCTTAAATAAATGAAAATGCGTTTACGTTTAATGAATCCAAATCATACACAGTGTTCTATACGTTACGTGGACGCTTTGTGAACGTTATCTTACGCTAACGTTAAGTTTATCGTGATACTGGCACCAAACCTCAGTTACGCTACTTTAATTATTTACCTGACTCGGCGTAATTAGCTAACGCGCTAGTTTCATGTTGATATATACTGTCGAGGTTGGAAAGATCAAGGTTCTAATCTCTCTTGGGTGAACTGGGAGTGGTTTTTCCTAAAAGCTTGTACACTCTCCCTCCACGCAAATGTGGATTCGCTTCCTCTATATTCAACCTTCTCAATTCATAACCCATTAGTGTAATTATTACTTAATTGTATATCCCAAACGGGTAGTAAGACATGGTGCTGAGTATTATTAGCTTAACTCTTTGTTTTGATGGAGAAAAGTCATCGTATTGGTAACAGTTCTTACGTTCTGTTCCAAGACAAATATTTGAACCTAGATAATCTACTGGACTATCATTGATTGGTTTAATTTATCATTACGAAATAAGCCGACATCATTAAGGTGTGAGGAAGGGAAGAAAAGTAAAGGTCCACATTTTTATATTTACTTATTTACTTACTCTGTTGAATTAAGAACTTGAAAGTCACTACCGTACCTCCAAAAGTAGGCCACCTATCCCTATCTTGAGCTAATTCTATCCATTCTATCTCTTTACACCTTATATCTTTCAGGTCCATTCTAATTTTATCTTCCCATCTGCGTCTGGGTCTTCCCAGTGGGTTTGCCATCCAATATTTTGAACGGGGTTCTAGATACTCCCATTCGTGCTGCATGACCTGCTCACCGTAAACTGTGAGATTTTATTACCCTAGCAATGTCTAGGGATGAGTACAGGGTATGCAGCTCGTCATTATATAGCCTCCTTCACTCCCCACTATCTTCATCCATTTCTCGACTAAATATATTCCTAAGCACCCTGTTTTCGAATACTATAAATTTATTTTCGTCATTTAAGGTAAGAGGCCACGTTTCGCACTCATAGAGAACAACTGGTAAAATTATGTCTTTGTATATTTTGAGTTTTACATTTCTTGACGGCAGGCAAGACGCCAACAGCTTACTAACCGAGTAGTATTATTTTTCCTAATTTCCAATATAATATTGTTATCGCTAGTTAAAATTGTTCTAAACATTTGAATTCATTAACCATATCAAATAACATGTTGTTTTCTGTAATATTTAAACTATCGTCCTCAATCTGTGAACATAAGACTTTTTTGAGCAAAATAAATCAAATATTTCTCCAGTAGATATATTTAATATAATATTATACAAATGTTACTCTCAAAAGTGATTGAAGATTGTGTCGTGTGGATATTGTTATTTGAAAAAAAACTTTTTAGATTAATCCAAAAAGTCCTGGTAAAATCCCGCGATTCCCCTGACAAATATTCAATAACTTTTCAAATTACTATGTGTAAAAAATGAAACAAAATGTATCTATTTAGGCGATATTTGATTTATTTGAATCGAGAAAGTTTATTTTTTGCTATAATAACTGTAAAAACGTGGAGCTTAACTGGCGTTCACTTCTATTTCATCTAAAGGATTAATACTTGGGGGGGTAGGGATTAGGAATAATGCCATTGGGAATGCACTCGTATTAACGTTGTGAGAGTATTGGGAAAACCACAGTGATAAATCACAGGTGGAATACTAACAGCTCAGTTCACCCGAACGAGATTCGAACATCTACCTCCCCATCACTGATAAGTCAGTATATTGCTAGTCTGACGACTTGGACCATTGTTACACCATCCATTTCTTTGTTGAAGTTTAATCATTTTGGGCTCTATTCCTTACCATCCTACACAATATGTTTGAGAAACGTAGTGGCAGTATTAATTGTGTGCGCCGTTTAATACTAGGCACGACGCAGCTACTCGTATATCAGATAAATGGATGGTAATTTACCTAATAGCATTGTGTTTAATAGAACAAATATAGACTATCATTTATATTTCAAATTATCTAAGACAAAAAGATCCATCTTTGATATAGAATCAGCTTAGGTAAAATACAACATTTCGTGCACGCTTGTTAGTAGAACAGGAATAAAAAACTACGTTTTTAAAAGTGTATGTAGCTGTTTTTTAAAACTTTATACAAACAGCCACGTACTCTTTTAAAAATGACTAAATAGACTTTTAAAAACAGCTACATACATTTTTAAAAACAGCTACGTACACTTTTAAAAACAGCTACATACACTTTTAAAAACAGCTACATACACTTTTAAAAACAGCTACGTACACTTTTAAAAACAGCTACATACACTTTTAAAAACAGCTACATACATTTTTAAAAACAGCTACGTACACTTTTAAAAACAGCTACATACACTTTTAAAAACCGCTACATACATTTTTAAAAACAGCTACATACACTTTTAAAAACAGATACATACACTTTTAAAAACAGCTACGTACACTTTTAAAAACAGCTACATACACTTTTAAAAACAGCTACGTACACTTTTAAAAACAGATACATACACTTTTAAAAACAGCTACGTACACTTTTAAAAACAGCTACATACACTTTTAAAAACAGCTACATACATTTTTAAAAACAGCTAAAACAGCTACATACACTTTTAAAAACAGCTACATACACTTTTAAAAACAGCTACATACACTTTTAAAAACAGCTACATACACTTTTAGTATTATATCTAAATACATCAAACGAGGTAAAACAACTTTTATTTTGTCACCATACCTCACTACCCTTTTAGGTTGTATACAAAATATATTAGTTACAATAATGTGTTAGAGATGTGGAGGGTTGAATTTTAGGGGAAGTGTACCCCATATTAGTATAGATAGTGTGAAGCGCCGTTTAGGCTAAAATGCTCCCTCGGATCACCTTACCGGGATTCAAACCCCGATTTCTTTGTTCTTGGAAATCCGGTCTATTACGATAGTGATGCCCAAGGGCATCGCGCCAGGAGGGGCTTGAGGTGCTATCCCCGCCCCCTATATTGGTTAAAAGCTTGAATGTTGTGAATTTTGTGAGATTTGATATCTGGAACTGGGTTATTCTAGGCTTATTCTGTACCCCATTACTTTCTATTATGTAAATTCTTAACCACAGGCTTGCACAGACAAATTTAAAATTTCCCAACTTTTTATACCTACTCTACAAAAAATCACAACTCCAAAAATCATCAAGCATTGAAAAGAGATTCCTTCTGTAGTAAATTGTAGAAAGTTTAGTTAATCAAGTAGTCTATTAGCGGCGCTGTCAGTAGGCAGAGACAACGGCCGGTGAGTGTATGCCGAATGCGTTATGGAAACGAATCATAAGGGAACATGAGCTGCCCAGTAGCCAAATTTCACTCAGCCAGCAATGCTTGAAGTTGCAGCATTGTCAGCTAATGTTTTGTTTATGGTTTAGTATTTTTTGTTGTGACTTTTGTGGCTGCTAGACTGTCACAGTTCTATGATTAAAATTACCGCCAATGCCTTAATTAGGGCTTTATTAAGTTTTGAAGGCATAAATGCAGTGAATGTTACGCAGTATTTTATTGTTTTCTTATCGAAAGCTCTTACTGATGAAATGAGGACATTGAGGTTAGTGTTAATGTTTGACTTCTGAAATACACAATAATTTTTCTAACCAGTATCCATACTAGTTTTAATTGAACTGATGTATCTTATTTAGTTGTTTATTAAAATAGGCTTTCATGAAAGAAATTCAAATAGACGCAAAACAACAATGAAGGAATAGGAGTAATATGGTTTTGTTACATTGTTAAAATTCTTATAATTTTTCATTTGATTAAGTAGACTACATTAAACAAAAAATTGTTATTTATTTCACCCTTTGATATTTCAAATTTGGGATACGTTTTTAAATTCGTTATTTAATGTTCGATTCGCACGAAATTTCATATAACCATGTTGTTTAGAGTGCTGATTTCGAATTTTCCCTAAGTTATTAAATAAAATTTCAGTGGAAGCCCCTTCACCCTCACGTGCTAAATTATAATATGTTTTGAATGGTTTATTGACGTATCAGTATTAATATTTTAAGGCAACTTCCATTAGAATATGAAGCAGGACATTGGTATACAGGTATCAAAATACTGTAGAGATATCGATAAATTCCATTTTATGATGCTTACAGTTGAAAATGTTTTTAAATAAACATGGCCAAATTGCTAAAATTTTTTTAATAAAGTGACGAGTGAGTTCTACATCTCAGGGAGCTTAATTAACTATTACTTCCAAGTGTGTAGTAATATAGCAGTGGTTTCCAACTTGGGGGTTGCAGCGTATTTTGGGCGGGGTCACAATATAGAGGTTTTAGCTTTATATTTACTTTTTCAAGGATTTTAATGACTATAGGAAGATGCGTAATTCTAATAGAAATGTATATTGTTAAAGTACTAAAAACGACTTAGTACTGTTAGGTTCCTTTTGGCTATTCCATTCTGATAGCTTGTTGCTGACTTGTTTACTGTGGTGGCCTTGTAATGCTGCTAGCATAATATAAATCATCTTCCAACCCCAGGCTTGTTGATTCTCTTTTACTACATATAAGTCGCATATAATCATTATTATAAGCAATTTATAATAATTAAAACAAGCATTAGTGGAAATGCTTGTTTAATATCACGCTCTTTTGGTTTGGTGTGTTAGTGAATGTGAACTAAGGATTTTAATTCTGGCCACGGATAGTTTAACCTAATATCCCTCCAAGCAAATAAGGCTACATTTACTCTAAATCTTACCTACACCCCTGGTGGAGTTAACTGTAGGTAGTTACACAGTAAGAATAACTTAAATGCTAGGATATGAAAGCTTTTAATTTATCAAAGGGTAGCGATGGCTGCAGAGAGAAAATTTGTAGTCATAAACTACAAAATGTTGGAAACCACTCCTCCTCCCCCCCCCTCAACATTACCTTTCTTGTACTCTCCTCTGCTACTTGGGATTTTTTTTAAATTTCGAAATGCCTAGCCTAGAGATGCTAAAAACACTGGTTCACCCCCACCCACCCCTTAAATTATATTTCGTGCTACGCCCCTGGTATTGCCTGATTAGACCATTTGACCACCAAACAGGGTTCTTATTTTTCGAAGTTTAAGAAACAGTATACACGTAGATAATAATAATGGTATATTATATATATACACACAAATAAATAATGTATTATTATCATTATTATTATTATTATTATTATTATTAGCACCACGTCTTACTACCCGTTCGGGTTATACGCAAATAAATAATGTAATTAATGTATTTATTTTAATGTCATCAGGATGAGTTTTTAGAGTAAGTTTTTTGCACCGTGTCATATTAGCAGTCCGAGATATTCACATATAGTAATTATTACCATATGGTGGGAATGAGGAAGATATAATTTAAAGAAAATTTACCAATATTTGCATGGCGAAATGGTTTTAAACCATTTATGAAAACCTCCCTCAGGACAGACACTCAGTTGGGATTCAAACTCCAACTTTTCAACACTAGCAAACCATAAAATATGATTATTTTTTTAGTCCGCTTGCCCATTGGTAGTATTGAAATGTTTTTGAATTTAGAGCCCACGGATTAATGGACTATGATTTTGATTCTAATAATTATTAAAAACGCTGATATTATGTATATGTTACGGGTAATGTGCGAGATCTGGATAATGTCTAGATTATCCGAGAGATGTCAGCAGTTGCAAGTGGATAAAGTCAGAAATATAAAGTAATTTATCTCATTTACGGCATTATCCTGATAATATAGGCACTAGCAAGCAATACTTGGATAACGTGTAATAATATTTGTAAAACTAAGCACGTGTCAATAGGAATTTTATTTTGAAACAATATTTCGAAATTGGACAGTAAATTGGATCATAGCGATGCACTAACGTTCGAAATGCCTCATTTTATGATTTATTTTCCACTAATATAACCTAACCTAGCTTAACTTAGTTTAGCCTAAACTCACCTTATCTAATCTAAGTTAACCTAGCCTAACCTAACTAACATAACTGACCTAGCCTTAACCATATAAATTGCCAATATCCAAGTGTAGGTGGATGTCAATATTATCTGGATGAACTTCGAAAAACATTATTCACTAACTTCCTACTCAACATTATCTACGTATTTTGGATAACGTCAACATTATCTGGATAAGATTGACTTTGCCCGAGTTCGGACTTTAGCCATAGCATATATATTAGTTTTGTTTTCTCATATAAATGAAGTTAATCATTAAATTGTTTACATCAAGAATATGTTTTCCCAAATTTAAAAAAAATGCAATTCTGTCTCTTTATCTACTTGTATTTGTGACTACAACCGAAATGTTTTATGCATTTCATTCAAACTTAATTTATAAGTTAAGTGTTCATATCTCAAGGTAAATCTAAATTGTAATTTGAACTCTAAGATTAAGGGTAGTTCGCTGATTATAAGTTTATTTAAATTTCAAAATTCTTACAAATATCTTTGAGGGTGTTTTTTCAAATTGATAACTTATAATTTTAACTTAACACTATGTACATTAAATTTGTAGAAAAATAATTAAGGGTAGTTAACTAATGATTAATTTTTGAAAATTGTATCCAAAACTATAATAGACTATATGAGAAAGTATATACGATTCTGTGTTAGAATATTTGAAATTGAATAGACCTTTTTAAAATGTGCTCAACTTAAAATCATATGACAAGAGTTAAGCGCAATTTTAACAGTGAGTTTCATTTCATATAACGTTTATTCTTACGAAGGTGACTTACTTCAACATTCATTTTGGCTGTGTTAGTTGATTTTTTTTTCAAAGGTTGAAGAAGTCTTATTTTTCATTTATTCCACGCTGCAGTAAAAGCATTTACTACTTCTATATATATATTTTTTATTAAATTTGGGTTTAGAATTTCACCCAGAGTACTCGGGAAAGGAAGGCATTTCTAAGTTTACGGTTGGTGAGGAAAGGTCTTAATGAAAAGAAAGTCTTGATTTACTCGAAGAAAGAGAAAAAAGCTCGGAAAGAAATAGCTTCTCATATTTATTTTTTTGTAGAAGGGGTTAAGTCCATGGAACGAACTAAATAATCCTTGTTTTGATTTAAGAATCTATAATTTATTTATTTTGTATCCTAAATAGGTTTTGTCTCGTTAATAAAGATAGTTTTTCCACTCTTGTACAACAGACATCAAAAGAGATTATGAAGAAGAGTAGATTTTTAATCCGAAGTAACTGTGTTTGTACTTAATCCGCTTTACACTTTAAGGCTGCTAAATAATGCAATAAATACGAGAAGGAAAGAGTAGATGTAATTTAAACCTACACTGAAGTGGTGTTATACAGCATACCTAAAACAGCACACACATTTCAAAGTAGAAAGCTACCATTCTGAATTCAATATATTCACTATTCACTATTTTTATATTTGAATATATTGATATTGATATTTGATATCTTGATATTACATGACAAACGACTTAGGTCTCGTGATCACTGGTGCTAATAGATAGATAGTTAGGTAGATAGATAGATAGATAGATATATAGATAGATAGATATATAGATAGATAAATAGATAGATAGAGAGGGATACCCCATAAAATACAAGGAAAATTTTGTAATTAGAAATCTGTGTTAGAGAAACAAAGAAAAATAAATGATAGGACACAGTCGTACGTTTTTTTCTGATTTAGTATATTATAATTTGGGGAAAAAAATCAGTTTTAGTTAAAATAAAAATTAGCCATGTTTTCCTCATACAAACAAAATATATTTTTATTTTATTTACTCACTCTCACACACTCACTATGCCCATTTTCTAACAATTTAAATATATTTAATATATATAAGTAAATTACTCCTAAATGAGTTTATATCTGAAAATTTGTTTTATTTATATTGTTTATTATTTTTATTATATTATTTATAGTGTCTTGGTGTTTCGGTGAACCCCCTTACCTCCTAGTGTTAGTGATATGTCCAACGGTATAGTGACAGGCAAGGTAGTCTCTACAGTAGGAATACTGGTTTGTAGGAATAGTGCAAGCACACTCAGGATAAACATGATCAACGGTTGTACTTGTGGTATACTGGCTAAAATATGCATCCTTACCGTAAGCAACGAATACTGTCATGGGCACGGGTACGATCTAGGTGATTTACCTGATATATTCCAAAATAATTATAAAATAAACTGTGCAATATTAGCCTCTGATGTATGTTGTAAAACACTATCGTTAAATTCATTATTAAATAAACAATATAGACATTTTAGAAAAATTTCAATATTTCAAAAATAAATATTCAGTAAATCACTCTTAATTTTATATAAATATATATATATATATATATATATATAATTAAAATCACACTTTCATATTAACGCATTTCCATAAAACTTCTATACATAAAGTTTTAACGAAATGCATCAAATTATTTCAACTTCATCCTCAAGTAAAGATATAAATGAAGATATACACAAGGACAGACACTTTTTAGAGTTTAAAGACACATAGAATCTCAAGATCTGTCACAAATCTGAGACCAACATTTTCACGGATACAATAACTGCCCTACGATAAACTCAAAAGGTTTTAAAAAAGGCGCTGAAGCTAGAGATATCGTCTACCACCAAAATAGATATTTATATATACATGTATGGTTGTGGTTTATTCAAAACAGAAACCAACTATTTCCAACTAGTTTAAATATGTCAATGATGGTTTGAACGACACTCGGGAATTACAATAGATGATAAACAGTTGTAAACGTCATCAACTCTCTTAATTATTATTTCTGCGTTAGTCATTTAGATCTAATTTAATATGTTAATGACTTATTAAAAAGCATTATGTGATCATTTTTGTTTGTTCAAATCTGTAATTTCCATTTCTATTTTTGCCCGGAGGGGGAGCCAAAATTTGCATATACCTAAATCTAATTGGTCAGCTCGTTCAAATACATTTTCTTTTAATTGATATGAACGTGAACATTATTTTTCATCTCTCTCCATCTCAAATTTGTTAAATAATTTAGGATCTTCATCGATGTGCAACCAGACAAAGGCGTCACTCTCGTATTTTCTAGTTCATTGAGGATGAGGAAGTCAGGGTTCATCCTGGTGTGTTTATGTTGTTTTTCTTAAAGACCCCCTCCTTGAAGGAAAATATCCTCATGCCGTGGTATTTCTAATGGAAATTACTATTCTGAATATTCAGAATCAATAAAATCAATCCTCTAAAATTTTTATCTCTAAACCTCGACTTTTCTTGGCTTCGTTGAAAATGAGATAACTTCTTCTTTTCGTCATTTATGTTGTATCATTAATTCATAAGTGTAAGGTTTTTAAACATATAGGGCAGTGAGCCCCAAACTGTGCGTCGTGTGTCTCTGGAGAGGTGCAGAATTACTTCAGGGAAGGTGTCAAATAAAAGTTTGAAAAGTAGGTAAAGTGAAAAAGGAAATAGAAAAACTAAAAATTCCTAGCTTTTATTATTAGGTTCCAATACAAATGAATTCATCTCTTCGTTTTTAACCCCATTCACTACCTGCTTTTATGTTAAATAAACTTTTCAGTAATAGCGATGATTAAGGACGAGTATCACCTAGGACTCAACGTAGAAAGAGACATGTATTTTTGGCTGTATCTAAAATATTGCCCTACTTAAATTTTTGTTTTACGGAAAAAGGGCACACTCATCCTAGTAAATGACAATAATTATAAATTTTGTTAACTTAATTTATTTAAATAAATTTTAATTCTATTAAATAAATCAAATACATGAAGGTTTTAAACAGCTAAAATAATTAGCAAATATTTATGTTAATAATACATGTAAAGGTAATGGTAAAGTTAAAGTGTGATAATTTTAATGTAGTGAACTAAATTTAGGAGTGTTGTATGTTGTAAGTAGACTCTAAACCAGTGTAAATTAAATACATAAAGGATTTAAGCAGTAGTATAAATTAAAATTAAATTGAGAACAATTTACTTTACTTTTATTTAAACATACTCTAAAAGAATACATTCAGCTCTTGATATTTTTATTATACTACCGTCACAGCTATTAACTATTGAGGGAGTGTGTCTCTCACAAATATATCATCTTTAAGGACGCTTTTATCTCCATAGTTATTTATCCTTAGCAGTTAGTCCTAATTAAGTGGCTTCCTAAAAAGTTATTTGAAGGAAGTGTATAAAAACATTTTAACGTTAAGCGAGAATAGAACCAAAAAAGTTTTAGAACCACTTATATAAGTACTTTTCGCCTCCATTTATGCGTGAAACATATTTAAAAATTTAAACGCAAAGTCTCAGGGTGTACGAAACGTGTTTCAGCATTTCGGTAGGTGCCACCCTTAATTAGTTTAAAAAAAAGTAAAAACGTTTAAATTTCTTCCAAACTATACCTTCCTAAACATCACCAAATTAGTGTAAATATATAGATAGCCTTTATAGAAACGTGGACTAGAAAAACTTACATTATTCAAATGAATATTTTTTGTGCTACATAAAAATTGTGTTTTATTTTTCCCTACCTCGTGGTTCCCTGGAAACAACTTGTCCCCTGGTCTGTAAATTGCTGTGTTAAGCCAGGGGAACACTTGCAACCTGGTCGTTACGACAAGGATACCAGCTCGCAAACTATTACTATACCTTATGCTGGATATACTATACTCTAATTTTATTACGAAAGCAAGGTCTACCCTAGGCAGAGCTCTATGCAACCAGAGCGACAAATAGTCTACAGTATATACAGGCGACCGAACTGGATGTCGTGTCCCTCTCCCACTCAGTAATCCTATAGGCTTAAAAAAACGAATGCACATATTTGAAATCTAGAAAAAGCTACTAGATATATTTTTACGTGGTCACACGTCAAGTCATTTGCTATACATCTGTCAAATTTGATAGACACTAGCAATACCTATAAAATAGTGAAATGTTATAAATATTGACCATAAAAATTATTTTTATATTTTCTAAAAGGTGTTCTAAATGTACAACCTTAAGAAAATCAGGGCATACGTGACAACCCCAAGCGGCTACGTCTTACTCGCAAACGTGATCACTCATATAGGCTTAAACAGTATTGTTTGATGTTCTGGTATTCTTGTGGAGGTGTTACTGTTTTGTTTGTTTTTTCGCGTAGACCTATTCGCAAATATGTCCCGGCCCTTAGACACTGGTACAAACAAGCACTAAAGGTAGATTGGTTTTAAGCGGCACCGTATCAGGGTACCGGGGGGGGGGAGCAATTATGGAACCATTCATCACACTTGCCACAAGGACCAGATGATTTGATTAGCCCATGAGCCGGACATGTTTTGATTTATTACATATACTCCCCTTCCACTTCTTACCTTTAAATCGACCTCAATATTCTCCCTCAGAGGTAACGGTGAATAAGGACATGGATGTATGAGAGAACATTTGGGTTATTTGCCCTCATTCAAAGAATGGGTGAGGTGAAGAGGGGCTTTATTGTATTAGATGTGAAATAATCATCATACATACATCGTGAACAGAAATCGAATAACAACTGCCGTGCCTATTTAGTCAAATTTAATCTAATTGAAATAAAAAGGGTGAATAAATTTAGATTTACCTAGAATCAATAAATTTATTATAGCTACAATAATTGTACATCTATACTCAGCGCCATTTCATAATACTTACTAACTAATATAAAAAT
Organism: Timema monikensis; assembly: GCA_902151445.1. Taxonomy (NCBI): domain Eukaryota; kingdom Metazoa; phylum Arthropoda; class Insecta; order Phasmatodea; family Timematidae; genus Timema; species Timema monikensis. Next base: position 578,123 of record CABFVZ010000109.1, on the reverse strand, counting down.
AACCAAAAATTAATAACACTATAATCATCATAATCATCACCATAAACTGTTTCCAGCCTGTTCCTGGGTCAATTTAGTGAAATGCATCTATATTCATCTTTTCCTCCACAATTCCTCCTCCTTGATTTTATCCATTCTTCTCCTCTCACTTACACACCTGCTGTTATTTGCTCCTCACATCTTTTTCTTGGTCTCCTTTGTGGTAGTTTCCCTATACACACCATCTCAATCATTTTATTTGATATTTTATTTTCTATCTTCATTACATTACTATAATATCTTAGCCTTGTTTCCTCTATTATCTCATGGACTCCCTGTACTCCCATTCTTGCGTGAACAACATAGTTCCTAATCGTGTTTCTCCTCGAGACAGCTAAGATGCTCCTCATAAACTTAATTCCCATGTCCTTCAATTTCTTTGTCTCTCTAGCATTCAATGCCCATGTGTCTACTGCGTATGTGACAATGGGTACAAATTACGTCCTAATCAGCGTTTATGAAATGTCAAACATTATTATAGAACAGAGGTTTTCAACCATTTTTTGGTTAGCCCAGTTAGTAACAAATGTTCTCAAGTACTCCAAGAGTTTGATATTTTTGATAGTTAATGGTACCTTTGAATCTTTGACCCCTCTCTTACTTCAAATACCTAAGGATATTCGAGATTCAAGAAAATATTGGATACGAAGATTAGAAAATTTAAAAAAAATGCAATTGGAATAATTATAATTTATTTTAGAGCTTTTATAATGTTTATTGATGGTTAAGACAAATATAATTAAGGGTAAAACTTAACAGACCAATTTAATTTACAATATAACTGGTGACCTGGCGGTCTAGGGGTAAGGTGTCGGACTTCTGTGCTGGGCTCCGGGGTTCAATTCTCGGTCCCAGCACAGATTTATCTGATTACCAAACCCTTGCTTCACCTCTAACAAGACATCTTGTGAATATGTGGAGTGCCAGGCCTCCACCGTGGTTCGGATTCCACGTTAAACTGTAGGTCCTCCATTTCATCTCACAATCACCCTACCATTACACATTAGTGTAAGTGCGTATAACCCGAACGGGTAGTAAGACGCGATGCTAATAATAATAATAATAATAATAATAATAATAATAATAATAATATAATATAATATAACTGAATATATTCTAAGTTAACAAAATGTTGTAACATTTAGCTGTTATTTTTGTTAGTCATGTTTTTTTTTAAGATCCGGATTCGAATTAGAGATTCATAGATCAGATTAAAACTCATATTCAAGATTCTGATTCATAAACTAGTGGGCTTAGCCCATATTTAAATAAAAATAAAACCCTCCTTCCTATTCTTACTAGTGTTATCTTTAAGGTACTATTAAACTTAGAAAAATAGTATATTATTTTGACTAAAGATCTGCAAGAATATTTTTTTTATTCTTTACATATGAGGCTACAAATATTAATACATATATCATCGCTCAGTAAAAACTTTTACAAACTTCACATTTCACTTGGGTGAATAATATTTGCAGCCTAAGCATAAATACAAAGAGAAAACATGAGTGAAAATACAAACGTCATACTTGGATGATAATATATCAACCATATTACTAACAATAGCTAAAATAAATTAGGACTTGTTCAAAAGATAACAATTTTTCAAATTAGGTTAAGCTAAAGTAAAAAAAATGTTATCACTAAATCATTTTCGCGTACCCTTAATAAATACACCACTTTTCCCAGGTTGAAACTCATTGTTATAGATTTATAGCGGGGTTGTCATGAATAATATTGTATTCACCTTTATCCAAAGAGACGTTTCACCAAAATTTATATTAATAAAAATTGTACTAATAAAATCAGGGACTCGGCGTAAATTTGTACACATTATTTACTCAGAAAGTTAGTATTTCCATGACGGATCACACTATGGACCTATCTTATCAGCTAAGCTATAGGGGAAACGTACAGCACATGGTAAACGGACTGTACTGTACATATTAGCCAGATCCCTGTTTTTAGTTATTATTATTATTATTATTAATCTTTGTCTCTAATTACTTTTAGGTTATTAGCTTTTAGTCTCTCTACTCAAGAAGTATTTATTTTATTGCGCTCTTTTCTCTATAATACTTTATTTTTAATTTATTGCACATCCTACATTGTAACCTCTTGTAATCTTGTCTATCTTGTGAAAATACACTTTTGTATTTTAGTTATCTATTCATTTTTATATATTTTATATTTTCAATCCAAGTCTGTTATAGATCTTTGGACTTTAAGCTAACGCTTTAATGAATGTGATTTAAATTTGTATTATATTTTATCTGATTCAACGTCACAATTTTAATATTAATTGTATTCAATTGTAATTATTGTAATTCTCTGCTTTATTGCAAAACCAGGAATTTAAAAAAATAAGGTTATCTAGTGTCGTTGCCCCTCTTTCCGTGGGCCTAATCTGTCAGGATAGCTTGCGGGGAAGGGTAGGGATGGTGACAAAATAACTGATTGGGTTCGAAACTATACTGATGGCTCTGTTTTTTGGGTTTATTGGTAGCACTAAGAGTTAATACAAAAATGTTATGTTAAAGAGGTTACAAAAAGATATACAAACTTTGAAGTATGCGCTCGTGAGAGAACTGGCTTGGTAAGGAATACTTAACTATTGGACTGACTGACACAGCTTGCGACCCCATTTAGACCCAAACCCGGTACTCTGGGCATGACGGTTGCCCTATAGCACAAATACCCGATGTTCTAATCACTATGTTCCCGATGACGGGCAGAGTGGCTGCCTCTGAATAGATCTTATTGTATCAGCCGTGATAATACTATATTAAAGGCCTTTATAGCCCAATTCAGCCCAATTGCCATACAACCGGGACAAGCTTATTGTGAGTTGTCAGCGTTATTTTCTCATGTTTACTAACTCATAACAAGTAAGCTAGCCCAGTTCTATCAGTCACTTAGTTTCAACAACACTGTTATGTTAGTTTTAAATACACATCCCAATCTAGGGCAGGGGTATGACACTAGGTTTTTTTTATAAATGAAAATAATCAATATGTATATATGTTTTGTTTATAACTGATATGATAAATTTCTAAATCTTTATTTGGGTAATCTTTTTGTTTAGTCTCATTTTGAAATAAATTTCTTATAACATTTACTTTTACGGTTTAATATTATGTTGTAGAAGTTTTGAAATAAAAAATATCCAAAGTATGGGTGTAATATTCTTTACTGTTACAGAAAATTGTTTCTAAGAAAATAATTCCGATTAGGGTGCATACAATATTAATTATAAAGATCAAAATTGCAATATTCTCCAAAAAACAGAACTAAGCCTTTAAAATTTTCATAAATCTCTCTCTTCTTTATAAAAAAAAGTATAAATTATAAATAACAATGAGAAAACGAATGACAATTTAAATTCATACTGCTTAAAATATAGTGATAAAAACATATGTTTAAAAAATTATATATTGATAAACAAATAATAAAAAAAATTACTAACAGAATGTTTTACTGAAACCGAGTATCTTTCTTTGATAGAGAGAAGAGCCACTGATTGGACAGAAGAGAATTTCAATCAACGATATTTTCCTCTTTTGTAATTCGATATCAAACCTTAATATTGACAGTAGAGACTTAAGCCATCAAAAATGAACAAACAAAATAAAGAGGGTGATTTTTTTTTTTAATGCACAAGCACTCGCATTAGAAAAGTATTGAAACTGAGCAAGGGCATAAAAATTTGGGTTCAGGGGATCTGGTCTCCCCTGGAATTTTATGGAACACCTTAGAGGGGGTCCGTATATACTTAAACAAAATTTCATTGCTAAAGGTATAGTAAAATTTTCTATCATACCCCCGCCTCCCCCCTAGAAAAGTTAGCTTTCTACGCCTTTAGAACTAAGATGTGTAGAAAAAGCCCCACCTCAACCGGTCAGTGAAGATTAATAGTACTCTATATAATATATAGTACTTAGTACTCATTATAATATATAAGTACTCTTTATAATATATAAATACATAAAAAATCAATATAGAATGTTTTTTTTAAATAGTAGTTGTGTGGTTGTTGCTTTAAGCCAAGTGGTCTTTGTAAATATTTAAAACATTTTTTAATTGTAGGAAGTGATCAAAATATTTGTATGTACCAAATATAAGGAATAGAATCAAAATTGTCTAGAAGATGAATAAGTGAAAAGAAAAAGCAACAAAATACCATACAGGATCAAGGAAAACAAGGTCAACAGAGAGAGAGAGGTCAATAGAACGACAATACATCGGTCAAACCAATTTATAGATGTAATACAGGATCAAGGAAAACAAGGTCAACAGAGAGAGAGGTCAATAGAACGACAATACATCGGTCAAACCAATTTATAGATGAATACAAACCAAAATAGACAGGCATAAACCAATATACAAACACATCTAAATGGAGTGGTATCAATAGAAATACAGACCTTTACACATACTGAAGGACTGATTTGCAAGACATCAAGTCCAAAAATGCGTGACGCGCGATACGTAGCCCCACTGATGTATTTGCAAGACACGGGACACAGCATTATACGTGGTTTCTTTCGGTTGTTTCCTTTCAAATAAGATAAAGTATACGCACGATAATATTAGAAAGGGACTTTTATAAAAGGTAAAAATATTTTTTGAGTCCATTAGTGGTATTATCTTACAAAATTAATAGTAAAATTAAATCTTATTTGTTATTATTTTATTCCCGTCTTCTTATTTGAAATTTAGTCTTCAATGACGACATAATTCAGTGTTATAAGTTACACCATATTCAGGTCTTATTTATGAATATGATTATTTATTTTAGTACTTATTATCAGAAGGTTTGGGAAATTTTGAAGTATTTACTATATAAGAAACATTTTTATGCTAAGATTAAACCTCAAATAAGGAGAAGGGAATAAAAGACTAACAAAGACGATTTAATTTTATCATTAATTACTCCTTATCAAAATATATGGTAAGGAACTGCGCACGAACTTTCTCACTATATTGTTTAAAAATGGAGATATTTACTCAAAACTCGTAATATATGTGAAACGAAATAATATACACTAGCAAACCCAAGCATATATTGCACTATACCAATGAAAAACATTTTTTTAGTCCCGGTTTTAAATTTTATAATTTTATTTTTAAAGAACTAATGTCCTCATTTGTATTTGAACCGATAAAAAAAATATCAATATAGGGTCCACAAGAGTCAATATTTCGTATTTAAATTTCGACTTCCGTTTAACATTTTCGACATTTTATTAGGTGTTGCACATCTTCGTGTCATCGCATTGCTATTAAATTATTCATTTATAAATTTTGACCAATAAAAAATGTAAATATTGACTATTGAGTCCAAAATTGTCAAATATAATTATTATTGTACAAACATTTCTCCTAAGCGGTTTAGGAAAAATAACCAACTTTTTGGGAGACCTACTTATATTTAATTACTCTATGGCATTGGAGAATTATTGCGTTAAAACGTTAGTATCTCTTTACAACTGAAGCTCATAAAATTGTATTAATATATTTGCCAATATTTCAGAAATTGTTGGTTTTATAAAAATATATTTCATATAAAAGATTTTATTTTAAATAGTACTACAATTTTGCAATTATAAGTTATTTAGTATCTCAAATAGTTTCGGAGATACGGAAATTTCAGGTTCTATAAAGTACCCTAAATTCATTTTCCTAGGAAAACTAAAATAGCCAGTCTATTTATAATCTTAATAAACAACTAGATACGAATTTTAATCAAAATTTATAGCACCGGTTTTGATCAAATATTTTTTCTCTTTTCGCCCTTTATTAAACTACTTTTTATTTTAAGTTTAAACAGACACACAGACATACGTAATTGAAAAGACCACTTTGTAGAGTTCGGGGTGTCATGAAACGTCAACATCCATCAACATTTCAGGCTAGGTTTGTTTTAAGGTTGCAATAATTTACCTTTTTTATGTTCGAAAAGTTAAAAATATAAATATTTGCGTATAGCTTAAAAGTTATTGGTTTAATAAAATTATGCTTCGATTAAAATATTTTTATTATAAATAGATCTACATATTTTTACTGATAAGTAATTTCATATTTCAAATAGTTTCGGAGATATTATAAAAAAAAAGGTTAATTTACGCATCATACCGGAGCCTTTAAACTCATTTTACCAAAATATTTAGAGTATCCATTTTGTTTGGAATATTTATAAATATTTAGAAATGAAATTTAATCAAAATCATTGTAGCTGATTTTAAGAAAATCAACTTTTTTTCTTTTTGCCTTTCGCTAAACTACCCTTAATTTTAGGGTTGGATATCCAATTCCGAAAATCCCTCAGGGCAACCCTATGAAAACCCTAGATACCAAATATTAGCCTTATCGGTAAAATAGTTTAGGCTCTAGTTAGAGGTACAGACAGACAGATGGAAATTCAAAAACCACTTTTTCGGATTCGGGGGTTCATGACACGTCGAGATTCATCAAAATCTTGAGTTCGATTTATTTGACAATCACAATTTATCTACATGTAAGATGGCGAGAAAGTAAATATGAACATTATTAAAAATTAACAGTGTTATTTTATAGGTATCAGTAGGCTACTGTCTAGCAAAAGTGACAAATGAATATCACCCCCCCCCCCACTTCAGTGGCCACATTGTATAAGGCGCTACTCTCCCAGTATACTAGGCTGCCTATGATGAGGAGATCGAGGTTCGAATCTCAGTCGGGTGTAATGAAGGGTATGTATCCAAAATTGTTTTCCACTCTCCCTCTAGGCAAGAGTGGGTACACTTCCTTTAAACATAGCCTTCCTCATCTCTAAAACCATTAGCGTAATTAGTACATAAGCGCATAGCCCGGACGGGTATTAAGACATGATGCTAAAAAAAATCACATGATTTGACATAGGAACATGTTAGGGTTGTGTTATAACAAATATTGTGACAACTTTAAGATACGGTATTTCCTACCATTATCCTAGTTTAGATCAAGATGGATGGTAGTCTATTAGCGACAAGTACTTCAACTCAGCGACCAAGATCACCACTAGTATATTGACTCTAAAGCAAATGGCTGTAACCACCCATAGAGTTTGTATTATGTATACCCTTTCTATTTTAAGAATTATATTAAACTATTTTTAATAGTCACATATAATCAGAACTATCATAATATGAATAATAACCACTATGTACTTTAATATAAAATGTTTTCAATTTCAAATTATCTCCTCGCGTAATTTCATTTTCACAAAATTGTCAGACTAAAGATTGCAAGACTATTAGTAATTTAACTTCACGTTGTTGCGTAACAAAAAGTATTACACGGGTACTTATGTTCAGTTTTATAAAAACGGGCCGCCAAGTATTTAGTAAACATCTTTGCCAAAATAATTTTAGGAATTGTGTTAAATACTTTTAGAAAATGTTGATTTACTTCTAATTTGTCTATTGTATATACTTTTTTATTAAATAAGTATTGTTTGTACAAGCTTCAAATTACTAGCAAAATTAATATTTGTTGTATTAATTGCATTAATTGTAAAAATATGGTAGGTATTTAATTTTCATTGAGATAAGGTATCATATTATACTTGCCGTGATTTCTTGATATAAATTAGTTTTATTTGTTAAGTATTTTATATATATATATATATATATTTGTTAATAAGTGCGTAAGTGTTTTTGTTGAAGATATGTTGGTTAGCTACTAAATTTGTCTTTGAAATATGAAAAACTGTGTGCACGTGAAGAAGTTTTTACATCATTTCTTCTGTGTTTGGGAAATATTTCGCATAAATTTGATATCAGTGACATGATGTTCGTTGTATATAAAAATTTTATAAATGTTAGTTTTAGTTTGTATATTTTGGCAAGGTTTTTTATGACCTACGAATTGGTAGTTAGTGTTGTTTGTGGCCGTATATATTGCGAGTGTTCTTGAAGAACACTTTTACATCTTTAATGTTTTTAGATAGATCTACTAAACTGATATCTTGTGGAAGAATATCCTGACGAGAAAACTTTGTTATTGTTGTCCCAATCATTTAGACAGAACTGATGACGGGGGGTTTTCCCTATCAATATTTATCTATTAGAATAAATCGTGAATAGCTTTGGTATTTAAAGCATCATTTTAATATAAAATAGAATATTTATGTATATTATTGTCTTACAAAATGCATAACAAATTTTATATACATAGCTTGAGAACATTATAAATTCATCCGATCAAATATAAACATTACTCTATCATTCAATACAAGTACACAATAACTTCCCTAGCATGGCCCCGAGTTAAAACATTTTTTTATGTATTTTAATTTAAAATAGGGGAGCAGGGAGGAGAAAAACGATGAGAACATAAACTTTTATAGAATAATAAATATATTTCACTAAAATGTAATCATAAATTTTATCTTTGAAAATACTTAACTTTTATACCAATATATTCTTAAATTACTGATTTTAGCTCTTAATTGATAATCAGGATGAATATTCGGTAAATACACTCACTAGAAAAGAACCGTCATTTTATTTACTTATAATGGCTTGGAGTGGTGTCTTATTTTAATTCACTAAGATAATTATTATATTTTTTTAAAGTAGTTACGTGTACCTTGTCTTAGCGCCAATCTAAATATTTACTCTAAAGAATTAGAGCTGGGGATGGTAGAATTGTAGAGGAAGTGTACCAACAATCACGTGTAAGGATAATAGGAAACAGATTAGCAAATAATTACCTCAGTACACCCATCCGGGATACGATCTCCAGCTTCCTCGTTACCGTAAAACCAAACCAATGGTGAGGGACGTCTTAGCTTATGTGTTCACTTATGAGAATGATTTAGTTTAATGAAAAATATATAATCGAAATTTAGGATCTTTCTTGGTTAATTCGAAAACACTTTTTCTTATTTCAAAATTCTGTTTACTTAGAAAGCAACTTTAATTGACATTCAATACACATTAATAAGTTTTGACCACTGACCGACAGTCCTTTTTGGGAGCTAATATGTGAAGTAATCATCATTTGAAACATTTTAGTTGCCCCGGGATTTGTGAGTCGCAGGAAGAAACAAAATCACAAAACCTAAAACAACATTGTTTAAATAATGTATGAATATTCCGGGTTCTTTTAAAATGGCTTTTTAGTTTATTTTTCCTCAAATTTTAATTTTAATATTCAATTTATATTCAATATTTTCATAAATTACCTTAATGAGTTACGTTATAGTTTAGCTTATAAGATAGATAATGTAATCCGTTATGCTAAAACTGTCGTTACTCAATGTAAACAGAGTGTATTTCAATGATCGATGTTAATTACAAGCGTCAAACATTACTAAAACTTAGTTGTGGCAGACCTTGTTTTAAGAATAGTGGGAACCTGAATTGTGGTCACTCGCATTGCGATCATATGGCTCAAGGCGTCAGGCGTGTAATAAATATAACAAACACAATAAATAGTACATGGGTAAGCAAGATCAAGGATAAAATATTGGCTGGGTATAATTTAAATAGGCTTACTCAGGATCTCTCCACGCTAAAGCAGGTGCACATTTTCTAACATAACCTGCTAATCTTCCCCTCTTAAATTACCTCATTACTAGCCTTGATCTTAAACATATTAATATAAAATAGTTGAGAAAAGAATTAAGAGTTACAGAGATTAGAGATGTTCCTGTGGGGATCTATGTGCGAAGAATTAATTTTTTACCGAAATTTGTTTACTAGTCAGTATATTCGGTGAGAAAATGTCTCAAAGAGATTTCAATTTCATTATTTAATTTTCTTTCTGAAACAAGTAGAGAAAAGGTTGAAGTTTTGTCTGAAGGAAAAAAATGTTATGAAACCGAATTAATTTTGATGCAAAATGTATTTTCTTCAACAACTAACGTTTTAATTTGAAGCGGCATCCCAACAGGTGTTCCCAAAATATCTCTTCCGGAGCAGTTCGACTCGTAAATTGCCACCCAGGAATCCCTACTGAGCCGGAAACTTTAAAACGTGTGATCCTTTAAATGGGTTCATTAATACCACTCCTTCCCCCCCCCCTACTTTCCAGTCCCCTCAACGCTTTCCTAGTCTGCTCTTAGAGCCGCATTGTTCTGAAACTCAGCCGGGTCTCATAGATTAAAAGTCCGGGGTGGACCTTTAACATTTAGTCGGAGAGTTTGCAATGATCAGATTAGTGCAGAGCTTACTCGCAAGGTGGCAGGGCTTACATACTCGCTAACATTTAACGTTATATCTTTCGTAGGGAGTAAGTATGCTAAAGTCACCTAATAATGTAAATCAATGTCTCTTTAAGAAGAATCTCAGCATCGGTGGGCACGCTGACTAAAGGTCAAGTTCATGTAGTTTCATTTGTCAGTAATGGTTAGATTGGGGTTGTAATCCCAGCCGGGTGAATATTTTCCTAAATTATTTCCCATACTCCCACCCACATGAATGCAAGTACAATACATTTATTCTCAATTTTAGCTTACTAATGCCTACCAAATCGGTGCACTTAAATTAGCAAAGCCCAGACAGCTAGCAATACAGAGTGCAAAAGAAGCCAGACGAAAATACCAAATATTTGTATAGCTCCCATTGCATAACACCCGCATTAGTGTTCAAATGGATAGGCAATAGACTGCCATAATTCGTTTTCAGAAAAACATCCGTAAGTACATTCTGTAAAGATTTCAATTCCAACTTCTCCATCGTTGTAAAATCTGATAAGATAATACAAATGCCTATTTCCATATTTTCCCCATTTAGGGGTTTTACAGAACAAAATACAATTTAAATATTACTGAGGCTTATTATGGTTATCGAGTTTTTCATTTGAAAATTATATTCAAAAAGAATAAATTTTGTGTTTACAATGTAAAATTTCGTCCTAATTGTTTGATACATACATAATGTTTATGTTTGTATATATTTAGTTTTTGGATAGCTGAAACCCCTTTTTAAATTTTTAGAACCATTTATTTAGTTTCATATATTATATATTATTTTCTATACCTTACCTCAAAACATTATAAACCAACACATTTCAAAACTTATATGAGCATCGTTTCTCTGTATTGGCCGTAAGAATACAAATATCAAAAGTTTAATTATGCCCAAAGAGAAATATGTATTTATCTATGTAGATTTTGACTGAAATAGATTAATTTATGGGTTTTAAAAAAAAATCTTATTATAACTATACTTTAAGTGAGTGTGAACTTACCTATTTGGCCAAAGTCATAAAAATTAATCAAGTTTGTAATGTACTGTATAGTATCTATGCAAAAATATAATTACTGTCGAATTTTTCTTTTAGATTAAATACTTTAGGTAAGTTGAAGGTGGTTAACTTTCATGTTATAAACCCAGAAAAAAAATACAACATATTGGCGTCAATGTTTATCGTTTACTCTATTCTACTCCTGCAAAGTACATATAAAAGTTCCCCTGCGCCCGCTTGGGTCAGGAACGCAACCACATTGGACACACCCTGTCCTTACACCCTCAAACAGCCGGAAGGTTGTGTGCATTGTTGAACAGCATCCGGCGCACATCTATAACCATTTATCCCGTTACAATCCCAAAACCGGAAAACCACGCACCTACTTCGTAAATAAAATACAGCCTTTTGTTTTAGAGGATTATAGTCGGCAAACAATGTAAGCGTCCTCTGCTTACAATGAGATTTTGTAGGAGATGATAATGTCAGGATACTATTTGAGCTGTGTAAGGCAGTGTTTTAGATACTTCAGCAAGTTGGAGACACGTGGATCTTTATTAATATACATTTTTAGAAGATAATAAGTGTATTTAAGGTGAGGATGTATGGAACGAGATAAATCCAGTGTTCTTTCGCAGTTTTTATAGCAACAATTTGCTTTACCAAAATAAATATAATATTGCTTCAGTAGAAACAAGTTTAATTTTCTTCACATCATGACTTTAACAGTTGTTGAATATATGTCATAAGCATACCGGCATTAGACGAGAACTTTTAAATGAAGAAAAAAAGTTTTAATTAAATTCCATTACACCCTTGATAGAATATTCTAGAACAATTAATACTCTGTGAAGAAAATTAAATTCTTATTATTGAACAAAAGAAATATTTGATTTATTTTGACTGAAAAGAGTTTTGATTTAAAAGCATCAAAACACTACCCTTTTCTCGCGTTCCTTATTTACCCACCTTTCGGGTGTACAAGAGTTCTTAGAATTTATTATAAGTTGGGATAGAAGGACGCAGTAGTTCAGGTAATAAATTACCGATTTTATAACAACAACAAAACTGGATTGGAAAAAAAAAATTGGCTTTGGTAGATCCGTTTGGATTATTTTATATATATATACATATATATACATATATATACATATATATACATATATATATATATATGTATATATACATATATATACATATATACATACATATATATATATATAAACCCATTTCATGAGTCAAATGTTTGGTTGTAGTTCTTGAAATAGACTGGACAGATGATTTTGGGGAGATTGGGGTTCAAATCATGGTCGTGTGTACTGAGAGTGTTTTTTCTACCCTCCCAATACTTAAATACAGGTAGCCTTTCTCTAAATTCAAGCTTCCTCATCCTTAACATTCTATCATAATTAGTACATAAGATTCGTACATTCCGAACGGGTAAATCATCGTGGTGATAAAAAAAAAACACATATAATATGTTAACATCTTATGTCATGGGTAGTAAGTAATTTTACCAAGACATAATATTTTAATTTAAAAAGTTTGTTTTTAAATTATAATATGCTTTTGAAAACAAATGTTCAAGAAATTTTGAACTACCATATGTATAAAATTAAATTAAATCTATTTACTAAGTAAAATTTATATTTATTTAGGCTAAAAATAGTTTTTGTTAAAATAATTGGAAAACTACTGACCTTAACTAATGTTATCTCACACCACACCTTGACATAATTTTTTTACTCTCTAATATCAAGATTAAGAATTCAATCTCGACATTTTAACAATTTTTTTACGTTTTATGTAAACACGAACACAAAATTGTGTTTTATCATTATGAATGTACCCATGTCTGCTGTATGTCTGTCCCTGACTACGGATCCAGACCGTTTTGATGGATTTAGTTCAAACTCGATATTTTAATATTATTGGGCTATACCACAATTTTTTTTACCCTAGCCCTTCAATTAAGGATAGATTACCCATGTGTAGTTTTTTTTTAATTTTAAATGTCTCGAAAATAGCTTTAACGATTTGGTTTAAAATGAGTATCTAGACTTTGTTTGATATTATAAATAGCATAGTAATTAATTGGGCTTAGGGTTAAAATTCATTGAAGGGTAGTTTACTGGTGAATGATTTTTCAAAAACTTGAAGTATTTTACAATTGTTTCAAATAATTTGGCTCCAAATGGGCATCTCAGGAGTGTTTGACCTAACAAGTAACAGTGTGTACTTTTTTGGGGGATATAAACTCATTAACTGGTAGTTTCCTGATGATTGATTTTTCAAAAACTTGAAATAATCTACAAATGGTTCTAACAATTTGGTTCCAAATGGGTATCTTGGTGGTGTTTTACATGACAACTAGCCATGAAAACTTTGTTTTGGGTAAAAATTCGTTAAAGGATGTTTTACTGAGGAGTAACTTTATGAAAATTGGAGATATTTGGAAAAGGGCTATAAAGAAAAATATAAATTCAAAATTGAATAAAGGGAAATTTAAGAGCTTGAGATTGATACAATTAATGTATAACACTATTTTAAGTATGGTTGAAAGCTTAAACTATATCAGATAACCTAATAAATCTTAAAATTTCAAAATAGGAATGTGAGAACCAAAATGACTTTAGTAGGAGTGGTAGTAGCTTGAAATTTCTCCCAAACTATTAGAAAATCTACCTTTCCGTGCGGAATAAAATTTAAATTTGTCAAATTGGTAAAAGAATCACCCCGGATAACATAAAAATTTAAGTTTTAGAAATAAAAAATATCTGTCTGGGAAATGGATGAGAATGGGAAACCATCAAAACTGTAAAACTAATAGAAACAAAAAATTATATGGTAGACAGTTTTGATTTTGTAGAGGTAGAGATACATCTTAAAGTGGATCCAAAATGCAGCTATTACATAGCTAAATATCAAAGGATAACTATCGCCTATATATATAGGAGTGACATAATAATGTAAATTAACAATTTCTGGTGGCATATCTTGGTGAACCATGATGCTAATTTATTGCATGTATCTCCATAAAAGTATATAATTTCAGTTATTATTTCAATAATTATCTTAAATGCATAATGAGGCAATATAATATTTAAAATGAGTACAATCTCCAAAGCGAAGACAGGCTTAAATACTAGTTATGATAAATAAAATCAAGCGAAAAGTTTCAAACAAAATTTGAAAAAAATCTCATCGGTCATTCTTAGTAGCCCTACAATGACTGATGTAACGTTTACAACCATCTTGTAATCCAATATCAAGCTCTCAAGACCCACAACAGTGAGAACAAGTATAAAGGTGTCAGTCACATCTTGTCTGGTACGGTTCACCATCAATGAGGAGGTACAAGCTTGAATCCTAATTGATTGTACGGAGAGGATATTTTCCCTTAACAATCCACCATTCCCCCTCAAAATCTATTATAGTACTTTCCTCCAAATTCGACCTCACTCATCCTTACCCCAATAGTGTACGTATAGATATACAGATAGTCCAGACGGGTAGTAGGACGGATATCATTATAGGATTAAAAAAGTAGTAGATTAATTGATAGACTGAAAAAGCCTTAATTATAACAAGTCCCACACAGAGAGAGGGGATGGGCTTATGATAGAGGTAACCTTAAGCGTTATCCTTCTCTTGATGGTAATTTAATTCTGTCAGATAGTACCTCACCTCCCCCTCCCACTGAGACGATATTTACCCAAATGACTCCCTTCTCTCCCTCAACCCATTTTCATACCTACCCTGATTATCCTCATCGACAGAAGTCCCACCTTACCCCCAGCCTTACCCTGCACTACCCCTCCCCACAATTCCCACCAACTTCACATACCGATCGTGCCTTCATCGATAGTCTGGTAAAGAGGTGAAAAGGATTTTTTTAAAGGGAGTTATAAGGATTGAAGGGGATATAAAGGATACGGTCAAGGGTTTGAGGTTCCGGGGATAGCTAAAAAAAAATCGTCGCGAAAGTTGCATCATGAAGGGTGGTATTTCACCACACCCTATTGAAATCATCTTATGCCATATTCAAACATGTGATGTTTTTGTACTCAATTCAGTATAAAACCTGGTATTTAAATAATTATAGCATCTTTCACGCAATCAGTAATAGTTTTGACTCGCGTCCGCATGGTCATTGTTTTTTCATCATTGTTTTGTGAATAGTCAAAATCACCAACAAAATTAAACTTCTTTCCGTAAAATGTTGATTTGTGTAAAGATTAAAAATTGAATGTATATCTTAAACAATACAACATATTTTCTAAACAATGAATTTATTTATAAAATACATTTAGTTAAAATTATTTCCTTTAAACCGTTTTGTTTATTTAAAAATATTTTGTTTTAATTTTGCTTGGAAAACAGGGAAACCACTATTCAATTTTCTATATAAGACAATGTGTATCTCCTGTGCGCATGCGTCTGTACTTAAACATCGTTGAAAACTGTTAATTGCACTGCTACTAAATTATTCCCAAGTTTTTATTATACCTACTTGTTTTGCTAGACATGATACTTGGTCTTTCATACGGTAAGGTTTGACTTGTGCTGAATTAATTAAAGAAAACCCACTTCAGTAACCAAATGGTCTAAGGTGGCATTCTCGTGTTATACTAGCTTGCTGATGACGGGACGATTAAGGTTCGAATCCCGGTTGGGTCCACTGAGGGTATATTTCTCTAAATGGTTTCGCACTCTCCTTCCACAAAAATGTGGGTATATTATATATAAAATGCATCCTTCCTCAGCATTCTTACTTACCCCATTAGAGTAATTACATATGCGTACAGCCTGAACAGTTAGTAAGACAGTACGATAAAATAAATAACCGATGGAACTTTGCCCTTGTTAACGGGGCTTTATCAGAAGAAATATATTAATCTTTCAGCTGACTAGACTCAAATTGTTTTATTTTTAACGTCCACTTTAATGCTATTTACAGTTGTGATAAATTTTTCTGCACTATCTCTTACTATCAATTAAGGCTATACGCTTATGTACTAATTACACTAATGGGTTAGAGATTAGGAAGGTTGAATTTAGAGGAAGTGTCTCCGCATTTGTATAGAGAGTGTAAAGACATTTAAGAAGTAATGAAATTAAACAATACAAAGTTTAAAGGGACCAAACAAAACAAGAACACAAGAAGACAAAACATATTGTTACAAAAAATTGTTCAAAAGGGTGCCCTCTGCTTCGATGCACCCTCTGAGCCCACGTTCCATGCTTTGTCGTACTCTGTTGAGTATATCTGGGGGGCTACGTATTTCCTCACATCACTTTAGGATGAACTTGTAAAACGTCAACATCAGACACGGGAATTACGTAAGCTATGGACTTTAAAGGTCCCCAGATATTATAATAAATCCATCGGTTTCAATTCTGGTGATCAAGCAGGCCATTCAATGGATCCCCCGCTACCTATCCATCTCTGAGGAAAACCTTAAGTAACTCTATAACTAAACGCTTCTAAACCCATGCTTGTATTATTTTTTCTTAATGTTTGGTTGATGGGAATAAGCTTCTTGAATATTTTGCACCAATTAAAATACACTCTGTGTAATATATAAAACGCAAAACCCACTCATTCACCACTGTATCTCCTCAACCCCTGGTCCTGGACACTTCAAATTTTGCGTGAAGGTTCCTTTTAGGCCCTATACAAGAGATATGACGGGGTTTTACGAAATTTTACCTCCAAGGAGTAAAACAAGTGGGTTAAAAGTTTTCAAAATTCACGGATGTATCTTTTGAACCAATAGACATTGAGACTTGAAATTAAAAATGAAAGTTTCTTTCTAGAATTGGGTTAGACGCTTTTGAGGGTTTTTCAAACTTCCTTTCCTAAGAGGTTGGAGAGGGTAAGATAAGTGTGTGATTCACTGAATCCCTCATCACCGTATTTCCCCTACCCCTATACCTGGAAACTTGAACTTTTGTTAAGCAGAAAGATAGTGGTATTACTCCATATAGCCATTAAAATCTAAAATTGGGAGATTTCAAAATGGGGCCCCAGGAAATTGGGGACCTATAATTAAACAAACATTTTAGATACGTTAGAAAATTAAACTTTGCTAGGCAGATAGAGATACAACTTCAGATAAACCAATAAATCTTAAAATTTGAGATTTCTTAGAGTGAAATAGAGGAAAGGGGCTGGGAGTTCAAAATTTCAAAAACTAATAGTAAACAAATACTTTCCAGTGTGGTAGAAAACTGAAATTTTGCAGGCAGGTAAAAAGGCCACTTCAAATAAACATTGACGGCTGATAGTGATATTTTAAATTAAAACTTTGGGGCCTTAACAGAAAAAAAGCCTTTTAGGTGTGGTAGAAAATTAAAATTTGGCTGGCAGGTAGAAGTACAACTCCAGATAGCCTAATTCGTTTTAAAATTAGAAATATCTAAGTCGGAGTCGTTTAAATGGAAAGGAATGGGGGGATTTACAATTTCCAAAACTAATAGAAACTACTTTTCCGTGTGGTATAAAACTTAAAGTTTTATACCACACGGAAAAGTAGAAACTTAAGGAACATTCTAAAAACCACAAAAAACTTTAGAGTTTAGAGGTAGAAAATAGGGGGTGGGAGGAAGGTTTTCCCTCATTATCCTTTTTTTCACTTAGTACTTACCATCTTTTTATAAATAATTATTGATTATATTAATTGTTTGCCCCTTTTGTTCCTTTTTGATTTTTTTTACCCTAAAATATTTTTTTCGGGGCAAACCGAGTATTTAATATAAAGAGTGTAAAAAAGCAAAAAAGATATGAAGTAAATCAGATCTTTTTTTCAATAAAGAGAAAAAGGGTAATAAAATAGGGTGGAAAGTGTAAAATGGGCAAAAGAGATATAAATAAAAAGGTTAAAAAGGGTAAAAGTAACAAAAGGAGGACAAGAGATAAAAAATGTAAAAATATCCAAAAGGGCAAAAAGGGTTAAATAAGCCAAAAGGTGCCTAATGGACAAAAATAGTAAACGGGGTCAAGAGTTCAAAATGGAAAAAATTGCAAAAGGGCAAAAGTGTTTAAAAGATAAAAATGGTAAATACTTTTTAAAAAAAAGGGTAAATGGGATAGAAAGGGTAGCTTGAGAGTGATAAAAAAAGGTAATTGATTATATTTTACTTTTTTCCCTTTTGTCCCTTTGCTACATTGTATACTAAAATAATATACTTTTTCTCCTATTATTCTTTTTACACTATCTAGCCTTTTAATCCTGTTTACACTTTTCCTCCTCTCTAATTAACTATTTTTTTAATTATTTACTTTTTACCATTTTTTCTTTATATTTTTTCCCCGGTAAAGCCGGGTACTTCATGCTAGTATTTTAATAAAGGATTGAGTCGTATAATCCAGTTTTCATAGGAAGACCTTATATGACAGTTACTGAAGTTACTATATCTACTTTCTAGAATGACTACGTCAAATCCATGTGTTCTACAAATTTTAATTTTGATAGCTATTTCAATATATATTAAACTATAATACTAAAGTAAAAAAAAAAAATTTCAATCCTGACCGCAAAAAAAACATATTTTTATATTAAAAAATTATATTCCAACCAAAATACTACTATATTTATTATTAATATTCTGTTTTGCATAGTTCTATCCGTATGTTTAAAATACTGGGGGAATAGAGATAATGTATTGTGTAAATGTATCCAAATTTGAGTGGAGAAAGAGTGGAAAGCATCCGAGAAAAAAAAACAGTGAACCCGGCACGATGTAAGTCATGACCTACCCGTCATCGAAAAACCAAAAAAATAAAGTGTTCTCACCGTATTTGGATAGAAAAAGTATTATTATTATCATTATTACTGATATAGTTCTTTAAAACTGCGGCGATAACAGTAATAGACACAAATATATAATAAAACTGATAAAAGAAAAATATTCATAATAATCATATTATATTAATTATTAAATTAAGAGGTGAATAAAATGTACCCATATTTGCGAGGAGAGTGTTAAAATATTTTAAGAAAAAAACACTCTCAGTACTCACGGCCGGGAACTAAACCACTAGTTCCCCATCACGGGGAAACCATACTAAATGTATTGAAAATTTAGACCGGTAGCTCGGTTCTAAGAAAATCCTCAAAGATCATATCCAAAGGGGAGTAGAGAAGATATAATGAATGAGAATGAATGAATGAATGAATGATTGAATGATTGAAATTTAAATACATAAAGTTAAAACTTCCCTAGAACGAACTACTTAAACTTAGTCGTGAGTTTAAAACGTAGACAAAATAAAGGGACCCATCTAATAACGAGGATGTTAACTAGCTCCTAATTATGTATTATTATTATTATTATTATTATTATTATTATTATTATTATTATTATTATTAGCACCACGTCTTACTACCCATTCGGGTTATACGCACTTACGCTAATGTGTAATGGTAGGGTGATTGTGAGATGAAATGAAGGACCTACAGTTTAACGTGGAATCCGAACCACGGTGGAGGCCTGGCATTCCCCACATTCACAAGATGTCTTGTCAGAGGTGAAGGAAGTGTTTGGAAATCAGATAAATCTGTGCCGGGACCGAGGATCGAACCCCGGCCGCCAGCACATAAGTCTGACACCTTACCCCTAGACCACCAGGTCACCTTTCGAATTATGTAAGAAGTTATTTGTTATTATTAAAATATGGTTTTCAACAAATTTTTCTGGATTTAAAAACCTTACATTTATTTATCTTTTCAAGCACTGTGTATTGGGTTATACGCTTATGTACTAATTACGATAAACGTTTTAGATATTAATGAGGTTATATTAATAAGAAGTGTACCCGCATCTGCGTGTAGGAAGAGTGAAAAACCACCCTCAGTACACCTGACAAAGATTCGAACTTTGATCTCCCTCATTGGTAGTCTAGTATACTGCAAAATAAGTGCGTTAGACCACGCATCCACCAAAGCGGATCTTTAGTTTGGTATTATTTACCCAAAAAAATGTATGGAAAGTTGAAATCATTTCATTTTCAACGATATTCCACGCGAAATGTCACTAATCTTGGATCAAAATAAAGGGTTAGAAACATGCATCTAGCCTTATTAAAAAAAAGCCATTTTAATCAAGGTTGTAGCAGATCATGTCAAGATAGTAGAGAATTCTTTAGTGGTTTTTAAACTACAGAATGGTTTTTCATCAGAAATGCAGCAGTTTGAGCATATTTACTCTCAAGTAATTGACCTTAATACCCCACCCCACTTTCCACCAGCTAAAAAGTGATAAAGGTTTTATAGGGAGTAGAGAGCCTGAAGTTTTATTCCAAAAGGTCTCACGCTAATTGTAATTTCTTAAGGTCATAAAACCACACCTCTCTTCCACGAGTAATGGCTACCGCTATAATTATCGTCTACACTTTTATTCTCACAATATAATTTATCTGTTGTTAATGTCGACTTTGTTCCACAGGCACGCGAGATGGAAGCAGTGGTGGTGGTGGTGGTGGTGGTGGTGGTCTGTCGAGGTACCCCGTCATGGTATTCATCCACGGCGAGTCGTACGAGTGGAACTCTGGAAACCCTTACGACGGCAGCGTCCTTGCCAGCTACGGAGGCGTCGTTGTGGTCACGGTCAACTACAGGCTCGGGATACTGGGTGAGTGGACGCTTGGTGAGGGGACACTGGGTGAATGGACACAGGATTAATTGGCACTGGGTTAGTGGACACTAGGTGAATGATGTTACATTATGCAGCAAATTTTGGTTTTTTATTGCTAGGTGAGATGTCCTAGGTCATGTTAGCTTTTAAGTCACGCACATGGGATTATAAACTGTACTTGAACATCCATTTTAGTACCACATCCGTGGCCAACACGTGAATTTTGGAAACCTCTCACTGAAATGCCAACCATTTCTTCATTTATTCTGTTCCAATTTCCTCTTCTTTTTTTCACCCTTTCAAGATATTCTCTTTTCATATCCTTCCTTCTCTTCCTCCTTTCTATCTACTGGTATTGTTCTTTCATATTCTTCCGCCTGGCATCCTTTATAGATTTTACCCTCAGCCACTCTTTTAATATGCCCATACCCCTCCAGTTATGATTGCGATATTCACTCTGTGTACTACATTCTTTCTTTGAATTATTCATATCTTATTTTATTCGCTTTAGTTTTCACTCAGGTTCTTCCTTAGGAACGCGTATCACACTACAAAGAACACGTAAAAAGAGAAATTCAAATTGAGTCAAATAGCCTCTCATTCTTGTGCTGTTTACTTGTCTATTCACTATTAGGACGGATTAAATAGACAAACTATTATATTATATTATATTATATTATATTATATTTGTTAGTTACGGTTATATCCGCATCTAAATATAATATTTTTGAAATTTAAAAACGAAACCTGGACACGGGAATCGAAACCGGGATCTTTGGCTTTGCACGTCAATGTCTAACCACTTGCGTGAAGATTGGCCCTGGGCACGGAACGACTCCTAGAAAGCTCAGTGGTCAATTGCATGCCAAGCCAAAGGACCCGAGTTCTATCCCCATGCCTAGGTGTAATTTTTAAATTAAAAGAATATTCATTATTAATTGATACGAATAGAACAAATTAAATCATTCAAAACTAAGGACGTATTTAAACATTAAAATTATGCAGCCATTCAAATAATATTGTAACAAATATTTTATAACAAGGTCTATATTTTTATGTTTCGATCCTTAATTACAGTATGTACAGTACATCTTTTTTTTTTAATATTAATCACAGATGTAGAATAAAAATATTAATAGCAACTTTTTTTTTCAAAAAGAGGAATATGGCTTAAACTTTAAATAATTGAATTTATATTCAGATAGGAAGACTTATAAAATCAGATATACATAAACACATATATACACAGGTATGCATGGATACACATGTAACGTAACCACCATATTTTCTCCAGAAATAAAAGTCAGGCAGTTACTATAGAATAACAACATTTTTATTGGATAGAAATAGTTTAAAAAAACACTACAAAATATAAACATAGGAATCTTCATCATAGCGTGTAAGGTCGGAGGTTTAGAAGCTAAACATAATGTATCATCATTCATCACACTCAAAAATTGACAAGATTGGCAAATGACGGAAAACATGATACCTCATGAATATGAAGGTAGACTAGATTGCTCAAAGTCGGTGACCTTAGCTTTAACATAACTCTCCACGAACAGCAAAATAGAATAGTAGGTTCAAAGTCAGAGACTTAAATATAAATATAATATTTCATGAATAACAAAATGGAATAGAATGTTCAAAGTCAGAGACCTTAATACTAATATAATATTTCATGAATAACCAAAATAGACTAGAACGTTCAAAGTCAGAGACTTTAATATTAATACAATATTTAATGAATAACAAAATGGACTATGCCATATATGTATGAAGCTTACAAGATAACCCCAAACCAAGCGAATAGGTATCGAACAAGGACATTACTAAATATATTTAGATATATACTCAACCGTCCTAAGATCAATACATTCATATCAAGAGTGCCACCTATAATGGTTCTAATTTTTGGGGCGCAATAATTAATTACAAAGGTTCTCATGATCACACAGCAAAATTATGATAAAGCCAGCTCGACTCTCGAGCTAATACCCCGTTCTCTGACATAATAGGGAGGCGAGGTATAAAGTACAATACCAAGAGAATATAATGCAATTAATACAAAGTTCGCGCGCATCATGAAGTAAATACAACTGCTTCGAATATAAGTGTCCCACCTATCAATGAATTCTCACTAAATATAGTCCTAAGTAAATCACACAAATTAGTGACGATCAGCATCCCTTTTAACTGCTTAAGGCAATCGAGGCAATCAATATTACATTAACAATGTCAACAATTAGCATGCGCTACTCATACGAAAAATAGAGACAAAATGCGCACTCAAAGTTAAAGTCCCATAAATAAGTTCCCCAACTAAGTTAAAAATAATGAAGACAAAGATACAATAACCCCATAGATACCAAAAAGAAACCCATCCCAAATTTGACCATTCTAAATATAAAGTCCGAATCAGTAATTTTGAATGAAATCCCGCATGTTAAGCCGAAAAAGAATGTTGATAAATACAATTGCCTAAGCTGCCGCCCTCTTCTCAGTTATCCTATGGTGCATTGAGACTAGTGATGGGTAGAATCGGATGAATAGAATCGATTCATTCGATTATTCTGAATAATCGATTCTTTCAAAATCATTCGAATGAAAACAGTAGCGGACTTGACATGAGATGGACGATTCATTCTCTTACCATTATCTTGCCAGAAGTGCTGAGGAAAATCGACCTTATGATTTTGAATGTTTCCAGGCTATCTCTATACATGTCTTAATTTCTATTAGGTTCATTTTCAATAAATAGTCCCCATTGCTACACAATAATCGACCTTACACTTTCAAATGATTCTAAGGCTAATTTTAATACAAAGTTTAAATGAGCAAATAGTAACTACTTTTAAAAGTAGTAAACATCCGATTATTACCGACTCTTTACTACTTCTCAAAATCATTCGAATGATTCTTTCGATTCATTCGATTATTTTTCAAAGAATCTAATGATTATTTGATTCTTAAAATAATTCGATTATTCCATTTGGGTTATAACTTGGTATCTGAGATTTTCATATGGTCGCCCTGAGGTGTTTTTGGAATTAGATGGCCAAACCTAAATTAACGGGTAGTTTATTGAAGGACAAAATAGACCAAATCGATTTTCTCAAAGGATTTTTTTAATATGTTATATGTCGTTAATTATCTGTCTCTAGTTTGTGTTGCAAATAATTATGGGTGTAAGTACATTACCGATATCTTATGAATTGCTGCGTCACTCAAGAAGATTATGCTCTCACTTTTCAGCGCACATGTGTTAATCAAGCTTCACGCAAGCACAGAGCCGGAATGAAAGTGGATCTCATACTAGGACCTGTGTTGATGTGTGTACAGGTTTCCTGAACGTTAACTCTGCCTCAGAGGAGCATCTGCGTGCTCCGTCCAACTACGGTCTGATGGACCAGATTGCGGCACTGCATTGGATCCAAGAGAACATCGCAGAGTTCGGAGGCGACCCTGGGAACGTGACTCTCATGGGCCACGGCACCGGGGCAGCCTGCGTACATTTCCTCATGACGTCCAGTGCGGTGCCTGATGGTATGGAACAACCTCCACCTGCACCATGACCTAACCTTCTCATAGACCTATAATAAAGACAATGTTTATTGGATTTGGGGGATACTTGGGTCTGGACTTAAGGCGTCAGCCTAAACACAAAAATTGAAGAAACCTCGTAGATAATTATATATAACCTACTTGTACAGTCTTCATCGATTAAATAATCAATCTAGAAACAGCACAACACACTAATAAGCTCAATGGTTTAGAAACATATCTATTTTCCCAAACCTATGAGCATTGACGACACCAGCGATCATATGCTTAACCCAGTTGAGTGTGTCACTTATCTCGCAAGCTATGCATCAGACAATTCTTGTGCCATTTTCAGATGTTTCTGTTATAAATAATTGAGCTCTGAAGAGTAACTGCATGAATTTGTAAAAATATTTATGTGTATATAGTATAACTATATATTCTCACACACACACCCTAAGCCGGGGTTCACAAACTTACTGCCACCGGCCACATCCGGCCCACGAGACATATTTGACCAAAGAGTTTGTCTGCAACATTTTTATATCACTAGTCAGCATGCACGCGCACACAGAAAATAGTTTTCATTTTAGTGTGTACATAATTTTTAAATAACAATAAAATACAGAATAAATAAGAGTGTACTAATTTTTATCAGTTTAAATACTTTACTATGGGAATTTTTATTTACATAATTTAATAAATACTGCTTCAAGTATTTCCCCAACCAACATAAGAGTCCAGTAAAATATTTTAAGTTTTTTAATATCTTGATTATGGTTTTAATGGTTTTAAATTCGTAATATCAAATATCATAAATCTAGAATGGTGGTCACGCAGATCAAACATTAGATTCTTATTATCTATTTTACCAGTGTCGGGGAGGTCAAGGTTCAAATTACAGCTGGATATACAGTGGCTGATTTTTACTGTATATGTTCCAACATTACCTTAGCTAAAATCTGGTTAGATTTCCTCTAATTTATATCTTCTTTATCCCCTATCTACCAGTGTAATTAAAATGTGTATAGTCAATACAGATAGTAAGATGCCCTGAAAAGATGAAAGTATGTAACATATTTACGCAAACATATTGTTATAGGTTGTGGCCAGCAACACGCCTTGACTTTGTGAATCTATCCCTTCAACTAATTTGAATTTGAGACCATTGGCCTAATCGATAGATTCACGATTTAAGTATCGCTACCCAGCAGTAAATCACGGACACAATTTTGGTAGATCGCTAAATTTATAAGCAAGACTTTCTTCAAATTGTTCTACAGAACACGCTTTGCCACAAGAGAGTGCTGGGATATTTCTTTCTTCCTGATACAGGGTGACTTTGGTTACAAGTCCAACCTGAGTGGCTAGACCTGTGCAATCAAGTATTGAAATATATTATGCCATTAATGACTACATTTATTTTCTTTTTTTAACTTTTGTATATAAAACTAAATTCCAAAAATATACTTGGTCTTTAAATTGATCTGAAAGTGAAAACCCGTACGTTTTAGCCAAACATATATTTACTTTCTGAATCCAGACATCATTAATACCACCAATAATATCTGAATTATCTGTTTTCACAAATGGATGCTGAAAAGTTACAAATAATGTAATCATTTTATTTATTTTTTAATTTGTATGGGGTAACCTGGTGGTCTAGGGGTAGGGTGTCAGACTTCTGTGCTGGCGGCCGGGGTTCAATCCTCGGTCCCGGCACAGATTTATCTGATTACCAAACCCTTCCTTCACCTCTGACAAGACATCTTGTGAATGTGGGGAATGCCAGGCCTCCACCGTGGTTCGGATTCCACGTTAAACTGTAGGTCCTTTATTTCATCTCACAATCACCCTACCATTAGACATTAGCGTAATTGCGTATAACCCGAATGGGTAGTAAGACGCGGTGCTAATAATAATAATAATAATAATAATTTGTATGTTATTATTTGTTATTAATAGTCTGAAAAATGTATACAAGAAAATACAAAAACAAAAGTTTGTGCACTATTAAGTTAAATAATATTTGTGACATTTTGAGCAGGGGATAAAAAATAGTTTATTATCTTGTTGGATCAATTAATATGTGTGAGAATTTAAGTTGGTCATACAAGCCAATGTGAATTAATGACCATTGCACTAAATTATACTTAGTTTGATCCAAATTACTCAGATTGTCCATTAGCCTCAAGAGAAAACTCCCTACCAAGACTCTGATAGTCACTTCTACCACTAAGTGATACCTAGGTTGATCCAAATTACTCAGCTTGTCCAATAGCCTTAAGAGAAAACTCCCTACCAAAATGCTGATAGTCACTTCTAGAATTAAGTGATACCTGGGTTGATCCAAATTACTCAGCTTGTCCATTAGCCTCGAGAGAAAACTCCCTACCAAGACGCTGATAGTCACTTCTAGCACTAAGTGATACCTAGGTTGATTCAAATTACTCTGCTTGTATATTAGCCTCGAGAGAAAACTCCCTGCCAAGATGCTGATAGTCACTTCTAGCAATAAGTTCCCCCTCTTCCCACGTATTTTCAGGGACGCTGTTCCACCGTGCGGTGCTGATGAGTGGGTCGGCTCTGAGTCCGTGGGCCCTGGTTCGCAGCCCGGCCCGGTACTCCCAACAGGTGGCGCGCCATGCCAACTGCTCGCCCGACCAGCTCTCCCTCTCCCAGCTCCTCAAGTGCCTGAGGGAGAAGCCGCTGCGAGTATTGCTAGACGCTTCCGTGGAACCTCCTCAGTTCTCGCCCGCTTTCGGTCCAAGCCTCGACGGTGTCGTCATAGATGGAGGCGAGAACCCACGTGGAGCCGCCACCTCCTCGGGCTCCGACCCATCGTTCAGGTAGCATACATATATTTATTTTCATTACGTCTTACTACCTGTCCGAACTATCCACGTCTAATTTTTAGAATGAGGAAGGTTGAATAGAAGAAAATGTATCCATTTAGGAAAAAAAAAAACATTCTCAGTACAGCCGTGCAGGATTCGATACTCGACCTTCCCGTCAACAGAAAATCAAACCACATGAGCTTGCATTTAATCCACGTTACCACTTGTGTGAATTTCATGCAAATGCGAGTACTTTTCCGCCTAGCTACCCTTTCTATCCTTTTAATAAGCTGATAGCCCCTAAATATTTAGTGTCAGCAGTGTTTTCTTTTTAATTTACTTGCTATCTCCATAGATATGTTATGCGTGGTATGGTTGTGCATACTAATTTGTTTGTTTTTCTCTATTTCTATTGTTTGTTTATTTAGCTATTGGTACTTTCCAAATTTATTTTATTTTAATATGTCCATTAATGTACGTGATTTGCTATGGATCCAATATTTTTATTATTATTATTATTATTATTATTATTATTTTTATTATTATTATTATTATTATTCTGTATTTACCAATATTATAAATAGTTTTCAATTATTATATAAATATCATTTAAGTATTAAATTAACATTGTATGTGTTTAAGTGTAATAAAAGGCACTGGCCTTAACTTCACCCAAATAAAGACGATATTATTATTAGTAGTAGTAGTAGTATTAAATTTATTAAATTTATTACGTCATCATTTAAAAAAGTTGTCTATTTTTTATGTCTGTACTACGCCCTGGTTAGATCTAAGCTAGAATACTGTTGCTTGGAACTCCATTACCGTAATTGACTCTCTTAGGTTAGAAAACGTTCAAAGAAAATTTGTCGCTGCGTGCTATGATAAATTCTTTACTAACCGGATTTATTATGATTATGACAGAATTCGAAACCTCTTGGGGGTCCAAACTTTCTTCTCGCGTGGACTTTATTGGGATGCCCTTTTTGTTTTTAATACATTAAATAGCAACATTTATTGCAAATTTGCCCTTGATTATGTTGGTATTCATATCCCTTCTAGGGCTTCTCGTAATCCAAAATTATTTTTTCTCAATAGCTCTTATAAGGTAAGCCCTATTAGGTCGTTGTGTCCATAGTGCCCATTCTAGATTTGTTGAATTCGACTTTTATTATAATAGGAAAGCTAAACTTAGATAGTTATTTAAGGAAATCCCATATCAATAATTTTTCATGTAGAGGTTCTGCCTATAATATTTAAATTTACAATATTCTGATTTACTTCTTGCATATTGTTTCTGCTTGTAACCATTCTTTATTCATTTGTTATTAATGCTATTGTTCATTATCATTATCAATTAATTTATTTATTTTCGGAACTATTCAACAATATAAAAATTATTTAGCTATTAGTGCTTATATTATTTTCTCGTGTAAATATTTATATTTGTAAGGTAATTGTGTACTTTTCAGTGCTGGCCTGTTATAGGTCTTACGACTGTTGGCCAGCACTACAATAAAGGAAAATGAAATTGAAATTGAAAATATTATTATAGCGATTGTGTTAACCATACCAATAAAAAATTCTTAATAAACCTAATCTTGCCCTAAAAATTCTAAATTGTCCGATTAACTCTTATTAGGGTACACTCACCGGTGGACACGCGAACGAAATATTATGCTCATCTAGTCTGGTCTGCCGGTGACAAGGAAGTTTAAGTTCAAATTACGACCGGAAGTACTAAGGGTATTTTATTCTAAATAGTATCTTATTCTCTTTTTCCCTCTGCGCAAATATGAGTACTATTCCTCTAACACTAAACCTTCTTTATTCCTCAAAGTAATTAAATGTGTATAATATAATATAATAATATTTAGCACCGCGTCTTACTAGCCGTTCGGGTTATACGCTTTTAAATGTGTATAGCCTGGATGGTTGGCAAGACGTGAGGCGGGGGTGGGGGGTGACACCTCTTCAGGTTCTTTTGCGGCTGTCTAACTTTATGCTATGACTAGTTCACACAATTCTCACGCCTGCCAGGTACGACTCTATAGACGCGACGTCGCCCGACGCAGCGAACGACGCCACCAGTGGAGGAGTCGACAATGACGTGGTCGGCACAAACGCCGTCAACTCGGTAATGCTGAGGAAGTCGGTGGTGTCACGCCTGTCGAGGTACGACGTCCTGACAGGGGTGGTCCGGGCAGAAGCCTACTTCGCCTTCACTGGCGAGGACGTGCTGTACGGCATAGAAGCTGACAGGAGGTCAGCTATCCTGAGGACCTTCGTCAAGACGACGTACAGGTAGCGTACAAAACTATGAGTTTTTTGTTGATTTTTAAAGTACTATAGTAAAAATGTTACTGTTTCTCGCTATTCGACTAGGTTGTACACATATTTAGTAATTACAATAATGTGTTAAGGATGAGAACGATTGAATCCAGAGGAAGTTTTTCTGCATGGAGAGAGTTGTAAGCGATTTAGGAACAAATACCCTCAATACGCCCAACTGGAACCATAACTCTGATCTACCCGTCATTTCCAGTCCAGTTTATTTTAAAAGTGATGATTTGACCAGGCTTTAAGTTATTACGTTTAACTTCTTTTTTTTTTAATCCTCACATCTCATAGCTCGTTCATGCTATACGTATTAATTACGCTAAAGGATGAAGATATAAATGAAAAGAAGTGTACCTACTTTGGTGTGGAGGGAGAGTGGGTATCAATTTAGAAAAACCCACCTTAAGTTCACCCAGATTGATGTTCAAGCTGTGATCTCCGTATCACCGACAAACAAGACTAAATTAGCTTTACATTGGACTATGTGCCTACCGATGTGGGTAATATCAAGTTAATAGCTTACTTATTGAGTATTCACAAGTTAGACGAAAAACAAGAGCAAAGCGGAACCATAATTACATGGTAAACACTAAACTAATTACAATTATTCAGCCTTACCAACGTTGTTTGTTCACGGCGACTTGAAATAATGTTAGCTTTATTTTTTCTGCACCTCAACATCAGCCTGAGAGACCCAATCAGATTTAAAAACCAACCAATGCCACCAATACCCATGCACCCACAAAGCGAGACACTACCAAACAACTACAGCTACAGTTGTTAATTAATTTAAAATGACATGTTAAATGGAAGGTGGGTGTGTAATTTTTTTTTATATCAAAATTTTGATTTGTTTCACGACAAAACACAGTGATTTGAAAACACCCATTGTGGAATTAATAGTAAATATCTGTCTATCCATTAGAATATAAATTATGTCGGTAATCAACTGTTTCAAAATTGTGCCACAAAGAATCATGGGTATAAATACATTTGTGATAGCTTGCGAATTGATATACCAATCAAGTAGATTCTGCCTTCACTCGGCGAGCATGTTATTATTATTATTATTATTATTATTATTAGCACCGCGTCTTACTAACCGTTCGGGTTATACGCACTTACACTTATGTGTAATGGTAGGGTGATTGTGAGATGAAGTGGAGGTCCTACAGTTTAACATGGTAATCCGAACCACGGTGGAGGCCTGGCATTCCCCACATTCACAAGTTGTGATTAATACACGTCTTGTCAGAGGTGATGGAAGGGTTTGGCAATCAGATAAATCTGTGCCGGGACTGAGGATTGAACCCCGGACCCCAGCACAGAAGTCCGACATCTAACCCCTAGACCGCCAGGTCACCGCGAGCATATTAATCAAGCTTTAATCAAAGAGGTAAAACGGGAAGCTAGCTTGGCGGACTTGCATCCATTAATCCTAGTAAGCCCAGCTGAGATTCACGCCTGGACCATCCCTTGAGAGGCAATTTAATCTTTTTTTCAGCCTGACTCCTTAAGGATGCTAAATTTGATTTATTTTTAATCTATATTTTTTGTTGGAAAGACAATGATTTACACTTGACTAGTAAATCTTTGACCCACGATAAGCATTTTTAAGAACCTTCTCTAATATTTATTTGCATTGCTATCTAAAAAAATTATACTCATTAAAACCTTAATAAAATATAATGATTTCACTA
Source organism: Timema monikensis (assembly GCA_902151445.1). Classification (NCBI taxonomy): domain Eukaryota; kingdom Metazoa; phylum Arthropoda; class Insecta; order Phasmatodea; family Timematidae; genus Timema; species Timema monikensis. Next base: position 546,811 of record CABFVZ010000109.1, on the reverse strand, counting down.
AAGTTGTTTTATAACAATGAAAGTGTTAAAAAAGGTCCTAAATAATGAAGTTTGTTAGTTTAATTAGTAAAAATTGTCTTACAGCAATTTTTTTTTAAAATAAAGTAGTTTAAAAATCGCTTTTTAACCCTTGAATAATGTTTTACCCACGTATTTCTACTCATCAGGGTTATACAAATATTTACACATGTGGTATATATGTGGAGGTACAATTTAGAAGAAATGTACCCACATTCGCATATAGGTAGAGGGGGAGACAATTTAGTAAAAAAAACTTAGTCCAGGCGGAATTCTAACCTCACCTGCAAACCAAAGGAGACTGGCACCTTTGCCCTTTCCACCATCAATGCTGGTAACAGCAAGGTTATCGACTGCTTAGGTAGAGACGAGTAAGGTAGTTTTAGAGAAAATGTGCATACATTACTGTGGATAAGAGGATGGATAACCACAGAGAAACAAATCACATGTACAATACTATCCCCAATTGTCCCAGTTGAGGTTCAAACCTTGACCTCTCAGTCAGTAATCCAGTCTATTGAGACCTTTGACCAAATGGCCCCTAGGGCTGGTGTCGAGTGCCTTGTGATACCTTCAAAGGAGCCCTCTGTATGTGACAGGTATCACCTGTCCGAGATTCTGGCGACGATAGTGAACGAGTACACAGACTGGGAGAGGCCGGTGCAGCACCCTATCAACATTCGCGACGAGACGCTGGAGGCCCTGAGCGATGCCCAGGTTGTGGCGCCTGTCGTCCACACGGCGGATCTTCACTCGGCTGCCAGGAGGAACTGCTACCTGTATGTGTTCGACTATCAGACAAAGTTTGGTGACTACCCGCAGGTCAGTGCTCAAACCCTCTCTGTGACAATGAATTCAACTCCCTTCAATTGATGTTAAATGTATGTTTTAAAAAAACGCGCCAATGGACACTTAGAGTAAGCCATCGAATCGTCTTGTCCGGTTTACCAGCCATGGGGATGTTGTGGTTCACATCCTGACTGCATAGAAAGGATTTGTCCTAATCGTTGCTCTAACTTTCTTTTCAAGAAAATGTTCCGACACTTCTTATCAATTATACCCTTCTCATGCCTACCTTAACTTGGTGTAAATGTGTGAATAGCCTGGATAGAGAGTAAGATGTGATGCAAGTAAAGAACAGACTCGCAATAGACTTGACACTTCGGTGGCCGCATGGTCTATCAAGTTACTCTCGTGTTAGACTAAACTACCAATGACAGGGAAATTGGGGTTCGAGTCCCGTGAACACATTATTACCAGCAAGCGAACTAAAAGATTATCTGGCCTGATTTTCCGGGTATAGGGAAGTTGGGTTTCGAATCCCGGTACGGTGCACTGAGGATGTTTGTTTTCTAAATTAGTTCTAACTCTTCCTCCACGCAAATGTGGGTGCATTTCCTATAATACATTTTTTTATTCGTACTAAATTAGTTTAAATATGCAGATAGCCCGGGTGGGTAATATGAAAAGGTGCATGAAACATTAATAAATATTATTTTGCACTTGGGCACCTTCTTCCACCTTCCTCAAATGTACGCTATCAGTATAGTTAAACACGATGTTGAAAAAAAATTCTTCTTGATCGTAGGGATAAAAAGGGGTAGCCTAGAAGAGCGTGGAGGGATAGTGGGAAAACTGACGCCTTTGTTTGCTATTTGGTGTGGGTTTTGTATTTGTTTTATTATTTTATTAAAATAAATTGTAACTCTAAATAAATATAAGGAAAACAAGACAACTCAGAAGTGTGAAGGCTAGTGTAACCAAAATATAAAATAAAAGAAATATAATAAATCTATTAAAAAAATACAAACCATTGAGTTTTCATAACAAATATTTACCATAGGTAATATAATAGAGTGCGTTGCCATTTTTTAAATCCGTTTCGAATAAATGTTTAATTAAATTTGAACACAAAGCCAAGTCTAAACGAGCCCTGCTCCCAAAGGCGTTTTATCAGATGCGTTTCAATTTTACATCCAATTTGATTAAAGATTATTTTTAATTTTATTTTAATAATTGACATCCCACAAAAGTATGTTATCCCAATATTTATGAAATAAAATTGTAATATCCCAGTATTTGATACAAAATATGACCGTGATTAAATAACGCGCTTCTCACCATTTTCTTTCAATTGAACTGTTTGTGTTTTACTGACACTATTTCAAACATTTATGTGTTGTCAATTTATCTTATTTTATTTTAAATGACAAACTTTGTCATTAGAAGGGGCCGGATTTTGTTGACATGTCATTTTTTTTTTTACATTACAAACAATGCTCATACATTCTGTTCGTGAACCCCTGTTTGTATAAATAAAATTATAGGTAAATTTTGTCCCTTGATGCTTTAAGGTAAGATTCACTTGGTTTGGCTCATTTTTGAGTCATTTTTAGGCATTTACCTTGAATAAATTCTATAGATGTTTTTTTTATAAAAGCATAAATACTTTTAAAAAATTAGCGCATATTTGTTGCAATAAGTAGATAATGAACTTTGCATTCCCTTTGCTAGTATGGTTGTAAAATTCCTGATTATACACTGTTGCAAAGGGTTGCGTTAGGATGTTGAAGCAGATATTTGTAAATCAATATTATAATCAGTGAGACATGTTGCACTTTTATGTTCTAGCTTCCATTTGTAAAGTGCTTGCTTGATTTAGTTTTGTGTATTCATTATAAGTGTCTGTTCATCATTTTAGTTGTTTTTTTTTTAATTTGAAGTAATATTTTACAATTTTTAGGCAATCAAAGTCCGGGGGGACCCTGGTCACTAGCTATTAAAAATGGCACGTTGGTACTGAAAGCCATCTGCTGGACTGTTGAGACACGTTGCACACGTTTTGAAATCCCACATTATTTAAGAAAAGGTTTATTATTTTAAAATGGCTAAAACTAAACTTTATGTGAAAGGTATTTAAATTTCCTAAGAAAATAAAAAACCTGAATTTAAAATTTTAAAAACTAAAAAAAATGTATGAAAAAGTAAAATAAGGTAATTTTCAAGGACGTTTAGGATGAATATTGATCTTCTGAGATCAAGGTAAATGTTAAGAAACCTATATTTGAGTTTATTTAAATAAATAAAGTTATTTTTTTAAAAAAAAGAGTCCCACTGATGGGCACATGTACCATAAATTATTGTTTGGTTTGATGGTGGGGAGGTTGTCTGAGTTTGAAATTTTGTCGGTGTAATAAAGGTATTTTTTCCTAAATGGCTTATCTACTCCCTTCGACTCAAACGTGGATTTACTTCCCCTACAATCTATCTTTCTTATCTCTACTCGATAGGTGTGGATAAATGCGTATATCTTGGGAAAGTAGTCAGACGTTGAGGAAAAAAGAGGTTCAATATAGAACATTTTAAGATGATTGAGGATGGTTCTAGTTTGTTGTTGTTGTTTTGTTTTTGTTTTTTGTTTTTTTGTTTTTTTAGTTTTAAAACCATTTTCATATTTCTTAATGCAATTAAAGGATATTTTTCCTAAGCTTAAATAGGTAGTGCACTTAGGAACCCGTCTCAACTCAAGGATAGTACGTAGCTCATCTGTTAGAAGCTGACGTTTCGGCGTAGTTTCTATATACTTCATTAGTTAGAAAACAATGGAATGAAAACCAGTGAAAATATATTTATGTATTTGAAAAAATATGGTAATGTGGAAAAATGATTATTTTCAAAAGAAAACAAAATTTTAGTTACCTCAACGTCAGTGGCGGCTCGTAGCTAAAACTAGTGGGGGTACTGCTCCAGAAAATGTTTAGCCTTTATTTTAAAATTGTGTAAAAGGTAAAAAACATGTATAAAAAGAAAATTTATTCAGGAACTTGATAAAATCTTAGCAAAAAAAATAACATTTTTTACTTACTTTAACTTAAATTGTTACAGTTCAAGCTGATCTATTCATTTAAAAATGAAATACATTCTTCTTGCTTAAATTTTCAATAATTTTCAATAATTTTCTTCTTGACCTCTGGATGACAACTGAGGAAATTTCTCTCTATTGAAAGTACTGCAAGCGCATTTAGTCTTTCTGTTAAATAAAAGAACCGAAAAAATTAATCAAATAGAATAGCCGGAAGCAAAATAATAATCTAATTCTACACTATTCTACACGTTATCACATTTAAGCACAACACACGCTGAGTAAAAAAAAAACTTCCTTCGCCCATTATGCCAGATCCGGCACTGCGAGAGCAACAGTGCTCTCTCTACCCTGCAGTCCCACCTTCCTCCCCACTTTCCTCCTATGTACGTATTCGCACAACAGTTAAACACCACGTCGCTGGCACTGTGAAGCGCACATTTCCATACAAATATATTTGTATCTTTTTTATAATCTGGTGGATGGATACTGAAGTACTGAAGCTTAAGGAATATATATTGTACTACAAAAATAAAGAAAGAATTAAAGAAAAAAGGACTCATTATATTAAATTGTATCGATAATATCAAGTGGAAATAGGGGGCGCTGCAGTTCCGCAGTGTCTATACACGAGCCGCCACTGCTCAACGTTTCTGCTGTCAAGTGAAAAATGTAGAAATTCGCACTTTTGTAGGTTTTTTGAATCAGATTTTTCAGAGTTATCGGTTATTCGTGTAACTAATATTTAGGTAAATCATGTAAATGTGTATCTAAAATTAAAATGTAAGTTATTATTATTATTATCGCCGTGTCTTACTACCCGTTTGTGTTATACGCACTTACGCAAATGTGTAATGGTAGGATGATTGTAAGACGGAATGGAGAACCTACAGCTTAACGTGGGATCCAAACCACGGTGGCGGCCTGGCATTCCACACATTCACAAGTTGTGACTAATACACGTCTTGTCAGAGGTGAAGGAAGGGTTTGGTAATCAGATAAATCCATGCCTGGACCGAGGATTGAACCCCGGACACCCAGCACAGAAGTCTGACACCTTATCGATAGACCGCTAGGTTACCTGAAATTCCAGTTAATTATATATATTATTCCGGGTAAGTGTGTATTTAATATTCAGGTCAATCGTGTATTAAATATCCTTGTTAATAATGTAGCCTAAGTAATACTCCGGTTAATCTGTATAAACTATAATATCCCGGTTAATAGTGCTTCGAATATCTCCTCCCAGTTAACCATTCATGTAATACCCCAGTTAATCATGTGGTTGTATCTAATATACCTCTTAACCACGTATATAAAATAACTCGTTAATCGACCGTGATGTACGCTGCATGGCCGGGTACAGTTTTGAGACCCGCCAAATACCAGATCCCCACAATAACTTTTTATATTTATCTTGAAATGTCTCACCGTCAACTGTTAACAGAGGCAGGGCTGTGTCCATGGGGAAGAGTTGTCCTACGTGTTCGGGGCGCCTCTGGTGGGAGGACTATCTCATTTCACCAGGAACTACACCAAGTCGGAGATATTACTGTCTGAAGCCACCATTATCTACTGGAGCAACTTTGCCAGGACGGGGTGAGGTAGTGAATGTCTAAGAGGAGATGTTCAATCTCTCTATATATATAGGCTATGTATCTAGTGATTGATAATTAAGATAGTATGAATTTCAAGATTTTCAATTTTGAATCGAATCATAATCTTTGCTTATTGATTTGAATATAATCCGAATAAAATATTTTAAAAACAAAATGTTTTGAATCAAATCCAAATCGAATATTTCTTCATGAAAATATTTTTAATCAAACCCATATCAAATATTTTATAGTGAAATATTATTAAATCAAAATCGAGCACTAGGCTAAATTATATTATACATAAATTGATAAGCTCGTTTGCGATAGTAGAAACGACTTGGAAAATGCTAAACATATTTTGACAAACAGCCTCTATTTTAAAGGTTAGGGGTCAAGGATATTGGCAAAAATAGTGGCCTAAAACTAAAACCCAATTTTCCTAGCGAATTTTCCATATTTTCCTTTTGCGTGGACAGTGCCTCATATGTACAATAATTATTTGTTTACGTCACCATGTAAGCCCTGATTTGTGTTTAGTTTTATATTAGGGAATAAAATATTTATATTTGGTTAAAAATAATAACAGCTCATTGGTTCAACAAATAGATAAAGAATTGGTAGAGGTATCGTTTTAAAATTCTCATCGTGGCGTGAAGGAGGAAAATATACGTTTTGATTCAAATAAAATACTGAAAGCCATATATATATATGTAAATTTGATAGCCTTTGACGCGTAAGCTTTTAACTAGAAAGTCAAGTGAGGGCTTATTATATTGATATTTTCCCAATAAAAAGTTTAGAATATATTTTAGTGCAATAACCTTCAGCTATCGCTGCAACGATCTACTAGTGTATGGCTGGATGTTAAAATGAGACTAATAGAAACGCAAGTTCAATAAATCATGTTCAAATAATATAGGTATACATTTTGAATACTATGATATTCTGAAGTTAAGGCCCTTGGCCCTGTCGAGTGCTATTTTGTGTGATGGTGGTCGGGAGGGTGAAAGGCGTGACGTGGCTTCACAACCTACCAAAGTATCCTTCCACGCCAACAAGAACAGATGGATCATGGAAACCGTAGATGGCGCTAGCTACCGGACAAGTCTTGGGGAAAAATTATACGTTTGTAAATATCAGTTTTTTTGAGAATGAGGGAAATGTTTATGTTAATTTTTTTTCAACTCCCTTTCCAAGATAATGTATCGATGATTATTAATTGTTACATTTTCTTATTTTTTGTTAAGAAGCCGGAAGTTTTCTATAAAAATAATGTCAATTTTATTGATATTTGATCACTGTTAAAATTATAGAAGAGGTGTGTGTATAAAAAGTATAACTTAATCAACATGCTTCTATTCTTGAACAAGCCGTTTCCGAAAAGAAAACTGCAAAACAATAAAAATTCTTGAAGATAACCGTTTGTTCCCATGGCACTGCATTTCCATGCCGAATGAAAATGTCCAATCACCTTAAGATGATCAAGTAAAATAATATATCCATGCTAACTTCTTTAAAAGTTGAATTACTAAAAATAAATTTTATTTATATTTGAATTTCGAATTAAGATCAACTGAATGCAAATCCAAGATATATTTGGATTTGAAATTTTAATTCCTATACGAATCTTTCAAATATTAAGATTCGGGATTTTAAATCGAATATGAATCTTAGAAAATTTCAGATTCAGAATTTTGAAGCTTTGTCTATTGCTAATAAAAACTAATAATCACTTATCGATCCAGAAATATATTAAGACAATTTAAAAGCATCGTTTTAAAAATGTAATGCAAGTGAGAGGAAAGGAAGCCAACCAGCAGAGTTTACACTTAAACATGAAATAATTATTATTTATAGTAGGGACTATGGTACGGGGGGTTGGAGTTGGTGGTGGGTCTTTAGCTCCTCTTTTTTTCTTTTTTACAGGGGTTAAAACTATTAAAGCCCCTTTATTATTATTTCCCATGCACAGTCGAATGTTTGTAGAAAATACTTCATTTAATAGCTAGAAAAGTTAATAGATCTCCTCTCCTCTATTCATACATCAACTAATGTGATCTGCAGCTGTTACTTTTTATAAATATTATCAATACCCATAAAATAACACTAATAAATAATACAGCAAAATGCAATCAAATTTGGTCGTAAAAATATAATATCTATTTGTATTTCCTAAAAGACCCCTCCTATGAAAATTGGGTTTAATATTCCAAATATACAGTATCATTTTGATATAGAGATGGTATACACTTTGTATTGTTTTAAATGAATTGAATTTTTAAGTATTTTCAAATATATTTCTAATGATATGGTACCATTGTTTAAACAATAAACAAGATAAATTTTGTTTAAAATCAAGTTTATGTCATAGAATTATTTCTGTATCTCAGTGCAGCTTTAGCTATAGTAGTTACGAGAATAATTAAAACTACTTTAATGTACGCTAAATCATGGGATTTACAGCTGTCCATTATTTTGATGGACACCGATAAAATAAAATTGAAAAGGATATTTAAAGTTTTTACAATGTTGACCAAAAAAATGCATGTGCATGTGCATGTGACAAAGAAAGGTATTAAAAAGTGATGCACACAACCCTCTTCAAATACAAAGATAATAAGACTTTGTACTGTTGTACTAGTAGTTTTCAATGTTATAAAAATTGAACAAAACCGTGTATAGTGTATTTACAATTTATATAAAGTTTTAAAAATGATTTAAATATACATAAAAAGATTAACTAGCATTGAGATATTTTAATAATTAAAAAGTTGGATGTTATATCAATTTTAGAATAAAATATATTAATGTTGAAAGTTAAATAAGTAAATGTTAATCTAAAAAAAGGGTGATTGCGCATGAAAATTGATTAATATTGGAAATTTTTAAGAATTGAAAATGTTGAATATTATATAAATAAGAATCATAAAATATATAAATGTTGAAAAAATGTAGATAAAACTTTTAGTTTAACAACATAGGATTAATTTTATTTAGAAATTATTATTAAATTATTGGGACACTTTAAATAAATCAAAGTGTAACATTAAGGCATGTCACAAACAATAACAAAATGGCACAATTAAATGTTTCCTTCAATGTAAAATGTCATACATAATGAATGGTAAATATTGGTAATAAAATTTCGTGTAAAAACCAAAGAATGAAATACGAGTAAAAATATTAGCTTATCATGCAGTTTGTAATATAAAGTCTTAAGAATTGGAGGATTTAATTTATATATTTTGATATAGAACGTAGCATCATTTTGATGTCTTATTTTCGAAAAATAATCCCATGCACCTTGGTATATAAAGTTGGTTGAGGACCAGCTATTGAGTTATTTCATTTCTACATGTTTCGGTATGTGAATACCATATTCATGAACGAGTTTTTTGAAGCACAGATGTTGTGTTTCTGCAGGTTTGTTAAACTCAAATAGTGTATACAGTCCCCCAAAATAGTTAAAGGGGAGGGTACCAGGTACCCCTTTTAGTTGAGTCGCCCCTTCTCCTCTTCACTTTAAGAGCTTACGGATCTTTCGTTTTACAGCGTTTTTACACTGTAACCTTGGTGATGTATAGCATGGCTAAGTATCATAATATCACCTAATTACTTAGACACTATACATTCTGGTAGCCTCCCCCGTATCAGTGGTCATAGGTTATAAGGCGTCCAATTCGTAGTAGTCTGGCTTGCCAGTGACAGAGGTATCAAGATTCAAATTTCGGTCAAGTGTATAGGCGGGATTTCCCACAAGTGATATGTCACTGTGTTGTGTTTTTCATCTCCTGCAAACTTTAATGTGGGTCCATTTTCTCTAAGCTAACGTCCCAATCCTTACCCCTAACAATATTTCGTTAGTTACTAAGGCGCTTCAACGCACCAATAAGAAGCGTTTCACCATGGTTCGGATTCCACGTTAAACTGTAGGTCTTCCATTTCATCTCACAATCACCCTACCATTACACATTAGCGTAAGTGCGTATAGTCCGAACGGGTAGTAAGACGCGGTACTAATAAGAGGAAGAAGGAGAAGAAGAAAATGTTTGGGTGATCTCTTGATATTGGCAATAATATCAATACATTATGTATGGAAGAATCACCTAACCTGCTAGCCATTATTAGTTCTAATCCCTTTGTGGTCTAAGATCCAATAATAGAAAGCTCATTCTAGTGACAATAGTTCATCCCCTACTTTAAATAATCATGCAGGTTGAACTGGTTTCATTCTAATCAGCTTTATAGTCTCGGCCTTGACTAATAAATAATAATAGTACTTAGCACCACGTCTTACTACCCGTTCGGGTTACACGCTTAAGTAATAATTACACTAATGGGCTAGGAATTAGGAAGGTTGAATGTAAAGGAAGTGAACCCACATTTACCTGGAGGTAGAAGGGAAAATCATTAAGGAAAACCACCCCCAGCTCCCCCGAGCGAGATTCAACCTCTATTTACCCGACCTTGGCAGTCTAGCTCAACACGAAACTTACGTGTTAGCTAACTACACCACCGAGGTGGGTCTTGACTAATTAAGCAGGGAGAACTGTTGTCTTTCGAGTGAACTTTATAGTCTCGACCAAAGGTTTTTTAATTCCCATATAAATCTAAAACAACTACTAAGCTTGAGTATTCAGTATGTTGCTATTAAATTATGAATATTTTAAGTATTATGTTAATAAACATAGTTATTAACTTCTTAGTCCAAAGGAAAGCGGTGACCTTAGACCATATGATAACCTATGAGGATAAGTTGGTGATCCGAGACTTGTGCTGATATGCTGCTGTGTTTTGGTGAGAAAATGCTCGCTAAACCTACTTTTAATTAGACACAATCATTATGCGATATTCATATTCTGGTTCTAGGAACCCTAACGAACCTGCGGAACCTGATCCAGTGCACGGTATCCGACTGGAGAGGAACAGGTTTAAGAACATAGAATGGACCGCGTACGAATCGGTGCACAAGAAATACCTCTACTTAGGTGAGTATCGCCACCAGGATGGCCCAAATGACTTAGGAGGCCCACGTAAATACAATATCACTTTAACACAATATTTAAACTGTGTACATAAAAATAAATACAAAAGATTTATTTTAATATTAATTTATATTCCCGTTGAAATCATCTGCCAAATCACAGGAGAAAGAAATCCAACTTTCAGATAAGGAATAAATATACAGTTCACAAACAACTAGCCTTTCAATTTAATAATACTCGCTTCAGTGACCGAATGGTCTAAGACGTCACTCTCGTGTTAGACTGGTGTGCTTATGACGGTAAGATTGGTGTTAGAATCCTAGTCTTATCTACTGAGGGAGGATTTTCATAAATTGTCATCACACTCTCCTTCCACACAAATGCGGGTATATATCCTATAAAATGATTTCATCCTCATCCCTACCCCATTAGAGTAGTTATCATACATGCGTACAGCCTTACCAAGTAGTAAGACCTGATCATAAAAAAAATAGCTTTCTTTCCAAATCTACCATTCTATGTTATAATATATAGCCTCTCTTATAAACAAAAGTAACAGAATACTAACGAGAACGATATTTTTGCTTAGTGTTTTTTGTTTCACCACCACGTCTTATTACTCGTTCGAGCTATACGCCTATGTATTAATGTGTTAGGGACTAGGAAAGTTAAATTTAGAGGAAGTATACCCGCATTTGAGCGAAGGAAGAATGAAAACCATTCAGTGAAAACCACCCGTACACCCGACCGGAATTGAAACCCGTTTCTTCCCGTTTTCATCAGTTTATCCTATTGCGAGTGTAGCACCTTTGACCATTCGGCCACTGAAGCGAGTCTAATATTAATTGTTCTATCCCAAGTGATGGCTAGTATTTCATTTGGTCCCAAGAATTCTTTGTCTCACTGTAAGGTATTTCTGTCCAAAAAAACTTCTTACAAAAGTAATTTATATTATATTTAGTTTCGTAGATTACGGTGCCCAGGACATGCAGTGCGAATAGGAGACTTTAGAACCTTGTTTAGGGTACTGATTGGAAAACCTAGGGGGAAGACCTAGGCGCAAATTGAAGGACAACATTAGAATGGATCTGATCTAGATAGGGGTTAATGAGGTGGAATGGATAGAACTATCTAAAGATAGGGATAGGTGGCGTACTTTTGTAAGTGCGGCAATGAACTTTCAAGTTTACATTGCCACAGAATAAATAATATTTAGCTTACTACGATTCATTGACTTATTAATACGGTTCAAACCATATATTATTATAGTGCAACACATATAGTAATGATATAATGAGTATTTATTTCTTATCTAGTGTTAAACCTTTAGAAATCCAAGGATGAAAAGTTACTTTAAAACACATCACCTTTTATTTATGTGTGTTGAGGATGAGGTAAGAATTTCTGATAAAGGCTTATATTAAATTCACTGCAAATACTATGTTATTTATAGAAATAAAATTTTAGGGGTGTAAACTACCCTAGTGATAGTTAAATATGAAGGCAGTGAAAAATGTTTATGAATAACAAGGCCATTATTCTTCGAATAAGCCACATAATTCACTTTTGCTATCGATTTATTAAAAAAAAAATTTTTAAATTGCATAACCTAAACTAAACTAAACATTAGTTTTGTGACTTTGATCTAAAAGGGCCATAGTAAAATAAGGTGGGTTTTCAAGAAGGTCACATTTTAGCTTATTTTGAGCTAAAGATAAACCATCAAAATGATGAAGATCTTATTTTATTCTATGTTCCAGACACAAAGCCCAGAGTAAAGTCTCACTACCGAGCTCACCGCCTCTCCTTCTGGCTCAAGCTGGTTCCGGACCTCCACCGAGCTGGAGGGGACGATGTACCCCCCTCACACCACCTGCTAGATGACGATGAAGATGGTTATGACGACTTCCACCCCCCACCACAGGTTGGTGCCCTCACAGTGAAACCACCCCACGATACGATGACCCCTACGACCACTCCACCTACCACCTGGTCCATCACCCTGATCGCATCCTCGTCAGACATTGTCGTCAACGCCTCCTCTTCTGTCGTGCCCGTATTTGCGTCAGAGCTCTCTCCGGGAACCGATCTTTCGACGCCCGCCCCTCAACATCAGGGGGAAGACGGATTCGCTGCTTATTCGACGGCTCTCAGTGTTACCATCGCCATCGGCTGCTCGCTTCTTGTCCTGAACGTCCTGATCTTCGCCGGGGTGTATTACCAACGAGATAAGACAAGATTGATGCACCATCAGGAGGGTAAGAAAAGGGCACAGAATGGACAGATGCCTAACAACATATGTGGAGACATATTAGTGGATGGTGGCGGAGGGGCAGTTATAAAATCTACTGACTCCATGAGCCGCCATCATCACCACCATCACCACCACCACCAGCAACAGCAGATGCCCCCACCAGAGTTCGCGGACCTACCACCGACTTCCGGTGACGCCTCCACGTTACCGAGGCCACCACCCCCTCCCAAGACCTCCAAACCTCAGGTCCCTGCACTCTCATCCAACCATAACCAGCAAGGGTGTGAGGTGCAGCCTCTTTTGCCTTCGCACAACCTCCAGATGCTGAACGTGGTGCCCGGTGCAGGGACGCTGATGAGGAAGGGTTGTGGCAAGATGGAAGAATTGCGGGTGTGACAGCAGGGGAAAGCACCGGCAACCCTCACGACGGATGTTTGACGACCATCTACTTGCGACTGGCCAACGTTGACTTGTTCTGGCTTTGCTTCAGGAGATCAGATCCAACTCTAAGCTGCGCCCCCCTCCAGAGCTGTTGATTTGGTGTGGACAGTAGAAAAAACATGTGTAATACTTGATGGAAGTGAAAAGTGTGATTATTTGTGATAGTCAAACATTATTATTTGAAATATTCCTTAAGGATGCCGCTTTCCTTAAGGTAGAAATCCTCACACTTATGTATTATGTTTCATGATAATGTTTCTCTGATTCTTCAAAAATATAAACATAATCCTAAAATAACTAATTATTTTATGTTTAGGCCATAACAACAAATAACTGTATTTTTTTAAGTAAAGCTTTAGTTTGTTTCTAAAATTTTCTCCTTCACTTAATCCTAAAACTGCGACAATTTGCATAGAACTTGGTTGAAAATGAGCTCCTTAGTAATTTCGAGTATATTTTAATGCGTTCAGATAAAAATGAAAAGTGGTTTATGTTATAAAGCATTGTTGATATGTTTTGACTTGATTTTAAGGTAAACCATATTTTGAAATAACAAACTATAAGATATGTTTCAACTCTTCAGAAGGTGGTGCCTTTAAATAAAGCGCGAGTTGGTTTTCACAACTAGATGGAATCATCAACAGGCTGGAGTGGTCAGTTGTCTGTTCTCCTGATACAAAGTTGAGTCTGCCTCTGCTAGAAAGTGTAGAACATTCCTTCAAAGTGAGATTGACGAGTGTTACTTGATAAATAGCTCTCTATAACTATTTGATTGGGGGTTTATAGGTCATAACGATTCGATAAAGACTTATTTTTCTGCAAGCACAAATGCCAATGACGAATGTGAATTAGTGAATTATTAGATAAAATCCATCATGGCAGTAGTGATACGAACATTAGAAAAAATATAAGCTAAAGTTATATAATCAGGTTCTGCCGGTGAGATCTCATGATTTTCACATAATTTTTGTTTTGTGAATCCATAATCGGCTGTGTATATTTATTCGTGAAGAGTCTGAACATGTTGTGGTCAACAATTTAACCTAATGCTATCTGGTGGAGTATGAAATGAAGACTAACATTTTTAACTTAACAAAGGAAGCTCATACAGCTTCAAAGGTTTAAAATAGACATACATAATGTTTTAATTTTCTAATACTAATAACCCATTGACGGACAGTATGTAGAACACAAACGAACATGATTCGTGCGTTAGTATTTTTATCATACAGACTTGGAAAACCTATTGTTGGTTCTATTTCTTAAAAGAAGCTCAATATTTGCATTTTTATGTGGTGATGTTTTTAAAAATAATAACAATCGTTTAAAAATAAGGGAGTATTGGACAGTCGTTGAATTTCATTCAATTTTCCCATCCAATGACATAGTTTTGTAATTTTTTTTTCAATACCTGCAATACTCTTATGTCACATAATTTAAATAAAGAAATATATTTTTCTTCTTACACGTTCATTCCTTGATCCTATAAATTTAATATTTGTAAATTTGGTGTCCCCACACAGGTGAGCAAGATAAGAAAGGTGTCAGTCTCGTCTTGTCAAGTTTCTAGTGAGAGAGAAGTTGAGATTCAAACATCAGAAGATATACTGAGGTGTTATTTTTCCACTTAACTTACCACTTTCCCTCCCCTAAATGCCTTCCATCTCATTAGCGTAAACATGCATATAGCTCAGAAGGGTAGTAAGATGGGGAATACAGAAAAAACAAAAATTGTGTCAAGAGAAATATATTTCAAAAGGCGATGCTAAACATGCGGCATTCACCAAATATAAAATGTTCACATATTCGAGAACCACTTGCCAACTGTTTTTTGAATGACGAGCACACATCTATACACATTTGTTGAATCTCAGTGTCAATAAGTTTGTGATCGGGAACGGCGAACATTCGTGCTTAACTTGGAGGATGAAATGGAAATGGCTTGTAAACTTCATCTGCACCTAAGCAACTTCTACTATTTTCTTTAACTTTATTTAAACATTTTCTTAATGTTTCCATTAAATATAGTTTTATTTTTTCATTTTAAGGACGTTAATATAACAATTCACGTTAAATTGTTGTTGAATACGCTTCAGCGATCATATATCTAAGTTCTATTCGTATGTATATTAGAGGGTGGATTTCATATAGCAGGCTCTTATTCATGGAGGTTCAAAAATTAGGCACTAAGTCGTTGGACCACTCCATTTCCACAATAAACACAATACACTACCGGCAAACTTAGAGACGAATTTGTGGATGTGGCAGTATAATATAAATAAGGTTAATGTTCGTGCCCTTTCATGTGTGTTAGATTACCGACCACCGATGGTAAATGTCTGTGGCTCGGCAAACTATGACAAATGTTCGGCACATAACGAATATTCGTCGTAGCTCATCCACACAACGAGGTATTTGCCGAATTACGAACATTCATTACTCAGGATTTGCCGCATGTGTAACGTCACCTTAATGAATAAATGGGAACGTTTCTGAACATGAATCAGCATTCTCTTAGTTGTGTTTATATAAATTATGTTTTAACTTAATATTGTACAAACAATGTAGAACAACTTTTCCACCATTCGCTTTTATTTTTTCTTAGCAGCACATCTCATTACCCATTCGGGCTATAAGCTCACCACGTCTTAATACTCATCCAAGTTATCCTCATTTAGTTAATCCAATGAATTAGGGCTGAGGTAGGTAAAGTTTAGAGAAAATGTACATGTATTTGCATGAATAGAGTTGAAAGCCATTTAATTAACATCACCTACAGCATACATGGATGTGATTCAAACCCCAACCTCTTCATCATCGACAAACCACACTAGACGAGCTTGAGGTTTAGTTTGTGTGCCCACTGGTGCGGGCCATGCTCTAATAAAATAGTAATAAGAAAAATTCTGAATAAGAACAAACAATCAAATGAGAGTTTGGAGATAGCATACGCGTGTAAAATTAATTGTACTGCATATGACGAGCAAAGTTTGGGAGATCGAAATGTTCTTTGGTACGGACACAGCTGCGTCGGATATTCTATTTGTAAATTTTGAAAAATAATACCTGGGCATGGTTCTCGGGTTCGATTCTGGTTTCCAACTCCCAAGTGTTATTTTTCAGAATTTACTGATAAATATGTGTTTATTAAATAAATACAAATTCGTTTCGGGTATCCGATCTGTCATACACACATCATATTCGCTTTATCGAGAAATTACCACCGTTTTAGGTTTAATAGATATATTGTTATATGTAATTTATTTAAGATAAAAACTAATCGTACTGCCAGCAAATTTAAAAAATATCACAATTTAAAAGTAATTAATACAAAATAACACACAAAAAAAAGACTGTGCAAATTAGAATAGATATAAATTACCGATCACTGAAGATATATTGTAGTCCTGTGTGGAGAGAAAAGAAATATCATGTGTCTGATAATTAAAACAACTTCAAGAGGAATGGTACATAGTACTTTTTATTCTTAGGTTGTGATTTTGGTAAATTATTGATTATAAAATTGATTTCAATTATATATGTATTTAATTGTGCTTTAAACGTTTGAACTAATTTTATTATGGTAAAACATTACACTATTTATTTATTTTTGTCACTGCGCCTCACTAGCATTTTGGGCTACACGCTTATGAACCAATTACGCTAGCATGTGTTAGGTTGAATTTAGAAGAGGAAGAGTGGAAAATCAACTTAATGTACAATAAATGTTGCCAAAATTATAAAGAGGTATTTATCTAAAAATAGAGTATTTTTAGGAACCCATTAACAAGCGGACTGTTTTTAGTATTTTAATTTTTTCTGTATTTTGTCTGCGGATTAAAATTAACTGTAGGCTCATTTATGAAATCCATTTTATTCAATGAAGACCAGCTCTTTATATTTATTATATATTTTTAGAGGAACACTTTTTCAAATAAATGGCATGGTGCACCGCACAGACTTTCTCGCTCCTTTATATAAAAATGGAGAAATATATTTAAAACTCGTAAGATAAGTGAAAAGAGATAATATGCTTAAACACAATGGAAAAAAGAGCATCACATTTCACTTAAAAGCATAAATTAAATAATATACACTGTAACATAACATACTTAAAAACGTCTTTCAGTAACAAAAAAAGGGGGGAAACTTGAAGGGCAAGTTAGAAATATACGATCTAGAGAAACGGAAAGATGGAGAATGTAAGAATAGATATCAAATTGAAATTTGAATTAGGTTTGCTACCTTGGAGTGCTCACAGGATGGAGGAAAACGTGCATCCAGAGGGAAATTGTCAGGAGTAATATTATAGGTGAATCAAAGAGATGTGTAGGTATCTTCAAAAAGAGTAGAAAGAAGTCATGCTTTTACAACAAATGTTCAGTACTAAAAAGTGAGGCAAAATTACATTGGTTAAAGAGTCCTAGTGAATTTAGCATGAACATACTTATTATAGAAAAAGGAAGGCAAATGTCATATTCAGAAACCAGAAATAGAGTATTTAAAAGGGTAAAGTTAACGATGTATAATATAATAATAAAAATAAGAGTATAATAGAATTTATTTAGGTATTAACGGGTATAGGAAAGTCTCGGGCTATGTCAATTTTAACTAACGATTAGAATAGTAATCTGATGGAAAATACGAGTGAAGCTTTGTGTAGATGGAACGACCACTTTAGTCATATTTTGAATATTCATGAAGGATGGCTCAAAGAAACTATTAGTAAGTAAACAAATAATAAATCTTCAGGTATATAGTCAATTCCAGCAGAGTTAATAAACGATAGGTGGAGAAATTTTAGTAACAAAAATTCATAAACTGCTATGTTCCACATGGAACCATGATGCATCGCCATAAGAATAAGAATGGAGGGAAAGTATAATCATACCCATTTTAAAAAAGAGAGATAAAACAAAGTGTTGTAATTATAGAGGCATCTACTAACTACTACTACTAACATGATTTAAAATTTTATCTTATATAATTTTAATGATATTGACACCTCATTCTAAGAAAATAATTGATAATATCAGTGTGTATTTCAAAGAAATAAATCTACAATGGATCAGATTTTTACTATTCGTCAAATATTATAAAATAATTTGGAGTACAGCATGACGGCAACTTAATAATTATTAATAGATTTTTAAAAATGTATTTGATTCAGTTAAAAGAAACAAATTATACAAAATTTTAGTTAAGTTCGGTATACCAAAGTACTTTTCAAGCTAATTTAGGTATGTTTTACAGATACGCGTGAAAGTATATGGACTGTACGTCACTTATCAGATACTTTCAAAATTCTTAGTGGATTGGAACAGGGAAATGAACTTTCCCCTGTATTTTATTTTCAGTCTTAGAGTATTTTATTAGGGCAATGCAAGAGAGTAGCGGAGGCTTGACATCAAACGATACAATGAAACTACTGGGATACACACATTTTGTTTAGCTTTGTTGGAAGCTGTTGCAATAAACGCAGACATTTTACTAGGCTTCTGTAATGAAATTAAGTGAACGCTGAAAATACTAAGTATATGATTACACAAAGAACACAGATTGGGGACAATAATTCAGAAATTATTGCAAACCACATATCATCTGGCATGGTTAATACGTTTAAATTTAGGAATAATTATTTAACTAGCAATAACGATATTATAGTGTAAATTAGAATCATAATACAGTCGAGAAATGCATGCTATTATTCGGTCAGTAAGTAGTTAACATCTCGCCAGCTATGAAATAATGTATAACTCAAATATACAAAACAATAGTTTTACCGGTTGTTCGACATGGGTGTGATACCTGGTCTCCTACTTTACATGGCAAAAAAGGTTAGGGTGTTTGAAAACAAGGTACTTAGAAATGTATATATAAAGTTAAAAGGAATGTATTCTAAAAATATAAATAGTGCATTTAATTATAAAACCATACCAAGTTAAGTATGATTAAATGGAGCAGAGTCACTATTCCTCAGACACTGCACAGTAATGTATTATTGTAGCAAATAATTCACTGAAACTCACTTGTAGTTTTCTTTAACATAAGAAATAGGTGATACATATAACTTATTTATTCTGTGGAATTTAAAAGAGTTCAAATTTTTTAAATAAAAATCTAACAAATCCTTTGTTTCTAGAAAATGTTAAACTATATAATTAAATATAAATCTTTTTATCACTCATCACTATCGTAAATTCATCCACCATCATTATCTTCGTAAATGGGTAATTTCGCATGAAACATCACCTTCATAACAGGATCACTGATTGTAACATTAAAGAAGTCTACACTTATCTATACACTTGAGGTCATTTTTTTTTTAAACACTGACAGAATGGTAGCCAGCAATTTGTCGAGCAGTTACGTTCCAGAAGAAATAATTCTGCTCCTGGTGCAGGTTTCCCTTCTATCTAGTACACAACTAGGTGTTGTTCTCCGTTCAACTTTACCCATTTCCATCTTTTTCCTATAGCATTAATGATATGGGGGTCTTTCTCAAGACATCTTCGCCATATTACCTGGTAGTTAGTCCACTATTGTGTTCCCGCAGGTAATATTGACAACGAAGTGATTGGTGGCTCTCTATTTCCCCTTTCTTTGCACCAAATAAATCATACCATAAGTCATTGACTTCATTATCAGGGGTTTTTTCACTTGAAATATTCAAAACGTTATATTAGGGCCTCAGGTACGTCCCATTCTTCCCTCTATTTTGTATGTTTTACACAAAATCGTATAAGCTCTAGCTTTTACTTTACCTGCTAGTACACTGATAGTATTACAACCTGTGAACGCATGTATTCCTAGAGTAGCTTGAAGTATTATATTTTCACCAATGAATTTAGCTATTGTTTTAATATCTAGCACCCTCATCCCTCGTCCCCGCGAAGATTTAAGTAACACTTTTTTAAATAAGGGAGCATGAACAACATTTGAAAGAGCCAAACAGATAAGAAAGATATCTGTATCTTCTAATTTAATAATACCTCCTTGATAGCCTTCATGAGAGGCATGTGCTGCAAGTAACAGCAAGCGACCGTCAGCTTCTTCACAACTACTGCTAAGCAGAGCCGTTTCTGGCGGGCGTGCATTGCGTGCGAATTTTAAGGATATTGATGGTATTGAGCTCTTCAACGAGCTTATAACCTATTGATGGTCTTGAGCTCTTCAAAGAGCTTATAACCTATTGATGGTTTTGAGCTCTTCGACGAGCTGATAACATATTGATAATATTGAGCTATTCTACGAGCTGATAACATATTGATGGTTTTGAGCTCTTCAAAGAGCTTATAACCTATTGATGGTTTTGAGCTCTTCAAAGAGCTTATAACCTATTGATGGTATTGAGCTCTTCGACGAGCTGATAACATATTGATGGTATTGAGCTCTTCTACGAGCTGATAACATATTGATGGTCTTGAGCTCTTCAACGAGCTGATAACATATTGATGATACTGAGCTCTTCTACGAGCTGATAACATATTGATGGTATTGAGCTCTTCTACGAGCTGATAACATATTGATGGTCTTGAGCTCTTCAACGAGCTGATAACATATTGATGATACTGAGCTCTTCTACGAGCTGATAACATATTGATGGTATTGAGCTCTTCTACGAGCTGATAACATATTGATGGTCTTGAGATCTTCAACGAGCTGATAACATATTGATGGTCTTGAGCTCTTCAACGAGCTGATAACATATTGATGATATTGAGCTCCTCTACGAGCTGATAACATATTGATAATATTGAGCTCTTCAACGAGCTTATAACCTATTGATGGTCTTGAGCTCTTCAAAGAGCTTATAACCTATTGATGGTTTTGAGCTCTTCGACGAGCTGATAACATATTGATAATATTGCGCTATTCTACGAGCTGATAACATATTGATGATATTGAGCTCTTCTACGAGCTGATAGATTATTGATTGTATTGAACTCTTCAACGAGTTGATACATATTGATGGTCTTGAGCTCTTCAATAAGCTGATAACTTATTGATTGTCTTGATCTCTTCAACGAGCTGATAACATATTGAAGGTCTTGAGCTCTTCAAAGAGCTGATAACAAATAGAATTTTTAGAAGTAGAATTGCAGACCCATTGAAAACATAACATTTATCACAAAAAATAACTTAATGTCATAATTTCCTTATCTGTTTGTAGCTTTGAGAATTTTTTTAATATTCTCATTTGGTGTAGTATTGGGAGAAAGGAGTTTTTCGAAATTCAAACTTATAAAAATATATTGAAGAACATCATTGTTTCAATAGAGGTTTAGTGATTTAGGGGTGTTATCTATAGAGAAGTAATTATATGAAATTTTATAATCATCAGTTGTTATGAACGAATTGGTAAATAAGAACGCTATAAGAGTGCTGTTTTAATTTGATGGGTACGTCTTGTTAAATCTGTGTGATAGTTTTGTACATTTTTGTGCACTTTTGTTTTGAGTAAAAACTATATCAAATTTAATAAATAGATCAGGCAATATTTTTCAACTTTTGTCATCTACTTATGACAATTGAATCATGGCCTGATTCACACGGTGGCTCAATTAACTGTTTTACCCTACTTGTAGAAAGAATCTGCATTTACATGGGCGGCAAAATATCTTTGCCGTGCAGGTGGTTAACAAACAGCCCTGAACCAGCCCTGCTGCTAAGGCCTGAAGAGTCTTGACAGCTCTCAGATTAAATACTGCAACATTTCTCTTTAGAAGTAGCATACAAGACATTAGTTTTAAGTTGGCTAGTGTAGTCAGGTTTCTGTCATTCGTTTGCTAAAATGTGGATTAGGTGTTTTTATTTCTCTATTTCCTCAAACACTCCCTCCAATCTCGGTATATTTGAGATGCAGTGATATTTTGTAAACAATGTCCAAACATTCTTCTCCTAGGTTTCATTTCATTGTTTTTATAGATATGTCCTTATGCCACTTACATGTATCAAAAACTATGTCGATTCTGTTACGTTGATCTCCTACCATGCTCAGCAAACGTGTTAACACTTTACCAAAAAAAAATGTATCACATTTTATGAAGTCAAATGTTAAAATCTAGAAACTGTCATTCTGTAACATATTTATCTTGTTAAAGTCAGGAATTAACTTCTATGCTGAGCTGTGATGTAGTATATTTCGACAGCTGCTGCTTTTAAGCTAAATCTGGTTGTACCACCTGCAAGGCCGTAGCCAACCAAAAATTTCAGGAGGGTTTTTTGGTGGCACATCCCCCAATTGCCGGAGACAATAAAAAATTATCAATGATAAACGGTTCTAGAAGCTCTCTGAAGTGTTTTTATGGCAACATAACCCCCTAACTACAGCAGGCAAGGAAAAATCTATACATTTAAACAACTCTAGAAGCTCTCTGAAGTGGTTTTTTTATGGCAACATAAAATCAAAACTGCTGAAGGCTAGAAAAAATTCGAAATATTAAACACCTATAAAAGCTCTCTGAAGTGTTTTATAGCAACATAGCACCATAACGGCCGAAGGCTTGAAAAAGTTTTAAATACTAACCACCTATAGAAGCTCTCTGAAGTGTTTTTTATGGCAACATACACCAAAACTGCAGAAGGCTAGTAAAAATTATAAATATTAAACACCTTTACAAGCTCTCTGAAGTGCTTTTTAAGGTAACACAGCCCCCTAATTTGTGCTTGTACCTTAATTTTGATATTTTTAGAACCATTAATAAAGCCATAGTAGTGTGTGGAACCCATGAGAACCCCACTTCCTATGACGAGTCTAAACACTCACATCCTGTTTGCGTACCGTTATAATTGACCTACATCGCTCATGACAGTGCTGTGATTTACCCCTCCAATTTTGACCTGCTCTCCAGATCCGGTTAATTCCCCTCCCCCAAGGCTGTTTTCCGTGAGCGAGAGTGTGTATTGTGATGTCAATTAACCTACTTTCCACAAACAGTTGATTTACCGTTATTTCCCCACCCACACACCCCTCCCCCGAGGCTATTTTCCGTTAGCGAGAGTGTGTATTGTGATGCCAATTAACCTGCTTTTCACATCCGGTTAATTCCTCACCCAAATTCCCATCCCCCGAGGTTATTTTCCGTGAGCAGTGTATTGTGATGTCAATTAACCTTCTTTCCACATCCGGTTAATTCCGCCACCTGAGACCATGCCCTCCTAGAGAGGACACCACAGGGGCTCATGGGCTTAGCCCATTTTATTTTAATGTGTGCTCCCAGGGTTTTGGGTAGGAGAACGTGCAGTCTCAGGCACTCCTCCCGCAACGTGCCTGCATGGAAGTTCAAACCCTGGACCATAATTAAACAGACAGTGTTTGGAGTTCGCCCCTTGTAATCCACAGACTGAGAAGCGGACTTGGGCGTCGGGCCTAGTGTGTCTCAGGGTGTTCACTCCGTGTGTCCAGGTAGTTTTTATTTATTGGTGGGGGAACGTGTGGTTCATGGCGTCGGACACTCCTCCCGTGACGTGTATAGAAGCATCCTCTCTCGACGAATATCAAACATCAAGTGTGAGCTTTTGGCAATGTCTTGTTGTGATTTTCCCTGACCCCCTTTCCACATCCGGATGCCCCAGGCCATTACTCGGTGACTAAACATATTTAAACAGTAAAATACGGGCTAGCACTGGCTCCGCTGTGATTTTCTTTCCACATTCGGGGTAGATCGGGGTGTGTATATATATATATGGGGGTCACTTGGTCGACTATTTATAAGAGTCTGTAGAGCGGATCACGATGGACAAGTTATGAGCGAAGTGGACGGGGATATTTATTTACACCATTTCTTTCGCCGCATCCCCAGTTGGCATTATGTCATTTAAATGTAGTGGGTCCTACGCAAATCTCTCCAATCTTATTCAACACAAACATCATTGTCATCAAACTACTTCCAATCCTGTTCACCAGGATGCCTGTTGGGACGAGGAGGTATTGTGTAGTGCATTAGACCAGATCTAGAAAGAGAAATACAACCGTGTCAAGTGCTTAAACGAACTTGAGAAAAACAACAACAAAAATTATAACGTTGTGTTAGCGGAAGAGGCCGGCAACGAGCCGAACGTTATTGTGCTTGATGGTGTGGGAAGAGTAAGAATGTCAGGTAAAAACTTTGGAGATATTGTCAATAGGTGTTCTAGCACCTATCAGCGTGTCCTGAACTATTTTGGAGGTAACTCCTACTCATTTTCTAGATGGTAGAAGAGATTATATTCATTCCTGATGTTTTTATTAGGTAAAAGCGTGATTATATGTTTCTCTTGCTATCACAACTCAATTACCTGTAATGGTCACAAGGTCTAAATAATATTAATATTGCTGCTTGTAAAAATAAACCTCTATGTTGTTGTTGTTGTTGTTGTTGTTGTTGTTGTGGATGCACGCTATGAATGTTTTAAATTAATTGATTAATTAATTAATTGCTGATTGTCAATAAAAAGAATACTATGAAAATGTTGTTATTATTTTTAAAAATCCCTAGAACATGCTGTTTGGAACTCCCTGGATATTCAAAGACAGGAAAGAGCTAACAATATACACGTGACAACTTTGCCGGAATGAGATATCAAATATCACCGACTGGTGAATATTATGCTTTATTGTTTACACATGTGAGTTAATATAACGTTAGCAAAAAAGAAACTTGATTGTATAATATAAATATTGAAGCATACCTTTACCTACTAAAGGAGGGTATGCATAATCACACAGCACGGAATATAAAGGTAATAGCAGTTTATTAAATAACACTTAGGAAAATACATAAGCATAGAAAATGGTAGTTCATTTGGTTTCAGTTAATTGATAAATTAGGTATACCTTGGAACAAGAGTATCTAAATAAATGAAACGGCCAAACATCAGACTTCTGGCCACTAGGAGTGTACCTTGGATGGAGCACTAGGAGAAAATGAATTATACCTTTAATTAATCTCGTTAGGTAAGTAGCGTATAGTAATTAGAAATTAGCCGATCAATTAAGATAATTAGTAGGCTGCAAGAAAACTACCTGTCAATGGGCCCATACTTAACTAATACAGGATAAGGCATTGTAAAGATAAATATATCACAACAAGAGTGGTAGACTATACAAGTTCCCTTAGATAAGCTCATTAGCTCGTACTGCCCTCGGCTAGCTCCATACATAAAAGTTCTGACAACAACTTATCATTTAACCAGCAATGTATTGCCTTTCAATAATAAATTATATACCGCGCGAACGTCATAGCCACAATACAGGGGAGATAACCACGTCCCACTAGTGCACAAATAATATGCCCCAATTGGGGGATCACAGAAATATTCGTGGTAGACTATTTCTGGGCTCACGACCAAACCTTTACAATTATGGTGTACTCATAAAGAAGTTCAGCATCTACAAGCTCTTAGCTTAAGAAGCCCGTCTAAAGGCACAGATATGCCAATACAGTGAGCCGACATGGCCTCGAGTAGATAAGTCAAGCCAAAAGGAGGCACAATAACAAGACTAAATAAGTTAAGGTTAAATGGGCCCATCGATAGGCCTGGCAGACCCAATTAGGTGTATATATATATATTAATGAGTAGAAAGGATAAACCAGTATATTATTGCAAAGAGTTTCACAGTTTAGATAGCGTTAACTAAATTTGGTTTAAGGTAAGGTGGCAAGTTCACACACGTACATTTAAATTATTATGATAAGCCAAACTTATATTAACGTGTATTAATTTCTTAATCACTTTCATTCTGTGCCATCTAGCGAATAAAATTAGTAATTATGATGTTTTCAATATATTGTGATAGCACAGACATATCCATATTTAATTAATGGTATTATTACTACTCATACAATAATTTAAATACGCTAAAGGATAGGAATAGTAAAAGTATTTATGAGGGGTAAGTGTACCAGCATTTGTGGAGGGATGAGTTGGAAATATCCTTAGTTTAATAGGGCAGTGTTCGAACTCCAACCTCGTCAATCAACCATACCAGACGAGCTCCGCTTAGTTACTTGTACATCTCATAGGACCTAAATAATATTGGTGATTGTCGTTTAGTAAAACTTTGTTGCTTCTGTTGTATACTATAAATGTTTTAAATAAAATGTATTAATCACCTGTTGTCTGTCAATAAAATTACTACTAAAAAAATGTGGTTATTATTATTTTTAAAAAATCTCTAGATTATGTTATTTGGGAATCCTTGCAGAATCAAAGACAGGCAGGAGATTGCAATATATATATATGTGTGTGTGTGTGTGTGTGTGTGTGTGTGTGTGTGTGTGTGTGTGTGTGTGTGTGTGTGTGT
>CABFVZ010000109.1:502317-518899 GCA_902151445.1 Timema monikensis | reverse complement strand
ATATATATATATATATATATATATATATATATATATATAAATATATATATAAATATATATGTGTATATATATAAATATATATGTGTATATATATAAATATATATGTATGTATATATATAAATATATATGTGTATATATATAAATATATATGTATATTTATGTATATATATAAATATATATATATATGGATATATATGAATTAAATAGATATATATATATAAATATATATATGAATTCAATATATAAATATATATATGAATTCAATAGATAAATACTCTTAGCTATAATAAGCCTAAAAGCAATTATTAATATATAATAATTCTACACCCATTGTAACCTAACAAAAGGGTAAAACAAATTTTTTTATAAAAGCCATTAATTTGATACTAACAATATTTTATGTATATCACATAAAATAATCAAATAATTTGCTATTTCTCACTTGAGATTTTCATACATACATACAAGCCAACGAACTTAAGAAGAAAAAAGATGACTCTACAAACCAGTGTCCATACTTTCAAATATCTTCGAGAAACGAGTGGAAGCCTCGAGTCACACGTTGATCCTTCCTCTTGTTTGATTGTCTTTTGTCCCCTCCCCCCCTTGGTATCCCCCAATTCCATGTTATGGAGTTGTGCTAATTATATAAAAGACTGGCAGAGAAATATGATGATTACTCTTGGACATTGATCTGGTTTAGTAGGACGAAGCTGAGGCTTTGGGTTATTTATTATGAAATGTAAGCATAAATTCGGTTTCGGAATTAATATTTATCTAGATGTAACTTCTTCAAAATTCCATTCTTTTTACGCCAATACTATTTCGGGTTAAATTTCAAACATGTTAAATCTTTGATCAAACTAAATGCAAAATATTTTAGT
Source organism: Timema monikensis (assembly GCA_902151445.1). Lineage (NCBI taxonomy): Eukaryota > Metazoa > Arthropoda > Insecta > Phasmatodea > Timematidae > Timema > Timema monikensis. The sequence continues at coordinate 518,015 of CABFVZ010000109.1, read as the reverse complement.
TAGCTTTTTATTGCATTTTAAATAATAATTAATTAACTAACATATTAGGATATAAGTTATGATACTGTATTTCTGGATAGCGCTAGTGAAGCGATAGATGGACTAACGTTAGATCATTATTTTGATTAAGTATTTTTCTTTGTCCAGGCTAATGTTAGGTGTCATATTATTATGTTGTTGATATTGTTGTTGATGTTGGCTGACTTGTTTTCTTTTCACTTGTAGCTAATGCTACACAAATATCTGTTTGTTACACCTTTATTACACTTTTGGGTGTTTTACCTGTCAGCTTTATCATTCAACTATGTCAAATTAATATATTTACAACTTTCATATCCTCCTACCATTCAACTATTCCAAATGAGACTTTATATAAATCTATGTAATTGAAAACATTTAACTCTAGGCTTTAAGCACATTTATCTACTATTTGTTTGATTATTCGATTTTATAAATTATGGTATTTTAAAGTGTCATGAGCTTTTAAATTATAGTATTTTAGAATATTATTCTTGTCAGAGCATGTGTTTCTTATCAAATTATAATCATTCAACTATGTGAAATAAAACTTTGTATAAAACTAAGTAATTGAAACTTTAATTTAGTTAAATAGGGAAAAATCACTACGGCTATTGTTTGAATATTTGACATTACAAATGTTATTAACTTTTAAATTTACATATATGTATAAGTTGTACATTTTTGACATTAATGAATATATTTGTTACCAATTAACTTGATATGAAGTTGTTCTAATAATACACCATCATGATTTAATATTATGTATATATATATATACATATTTATATACATATATGTATATATATATATATATATACATATTTATATACATATATGTGTGTGTGTGCGTTTTGATTACCGTACATGTTTTCAAATTTAAGTTTGTTACACCCTCATGACCCTTGTTCTCAATATATTCACAGCTGATCCCACATTGATGTTGGCGTTATTAAATTTATGTAAGATATTTTGTCATCATCATTTCCAAAGGGATGCATCTTACCTCAGTTCAGACCCATGTCTATGTAGGGGGTCTTGTTGCCATCATTGGTAGAGGGGGCGTTGCACCCCTGTTAAGAACCATGCTGGTGGAGGGAGTTGCTGAACCCTCATTCGGAAGCAGCTTGGGCTTAGCTCCTCCGGAGCTTGTGATGGTTTTCCGGACGGGACTGTTTCCACCGAAACCCTTTTTGCAACATTTGCAGTGGTATATGTGTCTTATGGTCTTCACAATATTACGTGACTATGTAGTCAAAGGAGGACTTCCGTACGATGGGTGATAACTGAATCATACTATGTTCTCCGCCTGTCTGGCAATAAGAGATTTGGCCTTCGCCAGCTCAACTCGTAGATGAACGATTTCATCGATTTCTATAGTACACAAATGAAACACATATATAAGGTATATTAATTATTGTAGTTCCCCCTTGAACAATATCGAAAATAGTCCCCCAAAACTCAATTTAAGGTCAATTTTCAATATCGATTACAAATGTCCTTTCAGATACCACAATGAATAAACAAATAGGCAGCAGACAAATATTAGGATGGGCAAAATATACATGGTCAAGTGACTATTGCAGATCACAAAACTTGACGTTATAGCTAAATACTGTTTTTCTTTCTCTCAAAATCCAACTATAGTTGTCCCAGCACCGCGTTTTACTACCCAATCGGGCTGTACGCTAATGTGTTAGGGATGAGGAGGGTTGAATATAGAGAACGTGCACTCGCATTTTCGTGGAGGATAACCATCCTCATTGCACCCAAATGGGTTTGAACAACGATCTCCCCCCGTCCCTGGCAGACATAACGCATTATACCACTCGACCACTGAAGCAAACCATATTGTGTATAGATTAAGAATCCCCTCACTAATGATCCAGAGTGGTGGGAATAGGGTTAGGTGTTTCATAGTACAAACCTACTACTATTTTTGACACAAAGAGTAAAAATAATTTCACATCTAGGTGTCCATTATTTGTCACCTAGGACGTAAAAAAACATCTTTCTGACTTCCAAGCGGTGACGCGTGTCATTCCTACCATCCTACTATTGTAAATCATGAGTGGCTACAGCCAGGGAAAAATATTAGTGTGATTTCTCACTCTCCCTCATGTTCAAGTTATTTGTAAGGTAATCTAAGCGCCAAACAATTCCCATCAACTCTTCAGGGCCATAAGTTTTCTGTTGTAATGTCAAACACTCCCAGGATACCCATTTAACCCAACACCTTAGTTTAGTTTAGTTGGTAGTGTGTCTGTCCACAGAGCCAAGGGTTTCCTTCAAATCTCGGGTAGGTGGTCTACGGCTGGTTTTCCACTCTCTCACCATGCAAATGCGTGTTTACCTCCTCTAAATTCAACCTTTCCAATTCCTACTATATTAGTACTTAAGCGTATAGCTTGAACGAGTAGTAAGCTGCTGTGCCAAATAATAATAATTAAAAATGGTCGAGTTCATATAATATGTGTTCCAGATCACCAGATAATTACGTCCAAATTTCCATTTTAGAATCAAATTTTGATAATAGTTATTAGAAGTTATGGGTTTGACCCCACCGCAAGTTATTTTTGGGTAAATTTTCATAATTCGTTTCACACTTCCAACTCTGAAAAAATTGATATACAATTCCCTTAGTAAATCTAATTTATTCAGCCTTACTTCTTTCCTGCGATAAATATTAGATATGTAAGCTCTAAATGGACAGTATAAGTTTTAATAAATATTCAGGGTAAGCTAAACAAATCCATATCATAGTATCCAATTTAAAGGATACATTATAGTTTCCTTCATGCGTGTCGGGCGTATTTAGGGAGGCTTTCCATATTCCCTCCGTGCAAATGTTGGTACACTTCCTCTAATCTCGGCTTTAGACCATTATATTATTTCTGAAAATAAAACTGGTTTTTGTTTGACATTATGCTAACCTCTCCCAACGACACAAGTCCATAGCGTTGACTGATTATTTTAAATTGTATTTGCGATTACATATTATAATGTCAGCAAAATATAGTTGAGACCGTATTTTAAAATGGTATTTCTTTATTTGTCATTTCAATTAACTCATAATCAGCAAAGATAACACTTTATTAGTGAAGTAAATTTGATACTCTTCCAACAGGCAAACTAATTTGTCATACGTAGGTTGATTGCTACTCCTTCCCAGTATTTGAATTTTCTGGAATTTACGACTGGGCTTGTATTTTACCATCATAACAGTTACAATTAATAAATAAAAATGAAATTAGATCTTGTGCGTGAATTTGCTATTTAAACCTCAAAATTAGTTCCTTTTTTACTTCCTCCTTGGGTATCAACAATAAAACAGGTATTGTCGAAATAAAAAAATAGATCTTACCTTGATAGTTGATTGTAGATGCAATTTCTTTTTTCTCGTAGAGTGATGTTGAATTAATACACATGATCAGTAAATTGAATTCCTTTTCCCGACAGTATTTATACCCTTTCAGGAATTAAACTGACTAGAAATGCATTTTATAAAACTTGTTGTTTACCTGCATCGATGATAGAATAGTCTAAGGCATCACTATCGGGTTATACTAGACTGCTGATGCCAGGGTAATCGGCGTTTGCTTCCCGTTCTAGTGTACTGAGATTGATTTTCTCACCCCAAGAAAATTCGGATACACATTCTACTTGATATAATTATATCAAACGGAAAATCTGATCGACTAACAAAACCCCTTTTTTGATTTTTGTATAGCCTACATATTTTATCGCATTCTATTTGCTAATAAAAAAATTAATTTAGTTTAGTTAATAAATTAGATGTAATGTACCGTTACTTGAATAATTGTGTCTTGATCATCGTTGCGTATTGTCACAGCACAATAGCCGTGACAGATATCGAGGTTCTAATCCCTTTTGTCACTCCATCATCTAATTCTGGTGGAGGAGGTTGAAATCGAATCCACGGTGGAACATTTTCTTAATTAATATATAGACGTTTAGCCAGAAAAGGGTGCTTGTAACTCATCTGGTTATGTAGATGGAGATCAGGGTTCGAATCCCCTCTGAAGTGTACTGTCACTCTCGTGTTGGACTTGTCTGCTGAGAACAAGGAGCGCGTGGTTTTAACCCCAGCCGGTGGCACTGAGGGTGATTTTTTTCACGCAATTGCGTGTGCACTTCCTCACCCAATTGGATAGTAAGACGCTACGCTATGTTTGGCTCTCAGACATCAACATTGATCGTCTGCATATCACATGACATGACGTATGAGTCCTTTACTGACACCCAATATCTCATTGATAGACATATGAATATATTTAAAATTTGTTTGGTATCATTTCTATTACCTCATAATCAGCAAAGATAACACTTAATTAGTGAATTAATTTTGTAACTCTTCCGATATCACATGTCTTGACGTATGAGTCCTTTATCAGCTGTCAGTATCTCACTGACTTAATGTATGAATATATTTAATTTGTTTGGTAAAAATAACATCTACAAAATTATATTGTTTTCAATCACAGAACAGAACTATAGTATGACTCTGGTAGGAAGAGCAGTTTAAAAATACAAACTTTATGGTCAAATCACAGACTTGCCGAATGAATATATTTAAGTTGTTTGGTAGGAAGAACAGAACTATAGTTTGATTCTAGTAGAAAGAACAGTTTAAAAGTACAAACTTTATGGTCAGATCACGGACTTTCCGTATGAAAATATTTAAGTTCTTGGGTGGGAGGAACAGTTTAGAATATTCATACATAATTTGCTGTCAAGTGTATCTTGACGTCATTGTGCTTTCCGGTCAAAACCCTACTATAGTAGTCCTTTTACAGTAGCTAATAATCATATTGTTAATGATAGTGTCTGAGACACTTAACATTCACGCCATTGTGTGACACAAATATTCGTGTCACGGATCTGACCGGAATTTTCATGATTGAACGTGTTTACCGGTAATAATTGCCCTGGGGCCCCGGAAAATTACCGTAAAGGCTCTCTTCGAACTTGGAGGGAGATCTGTGTACCAAGGATGGTGTCACTAATTAGTAATCAGGTTCCACTGCTCTCAGTCTGTGGATTCTGAGGGGCGAGCTCCAAACACTCTCTGTTTAACTATGGTTTCGAGTTTGAACCCCCATGCCAACACGTCACGGGAGGAGTGCCCGAGACTGCACGCTCCCCTACCCAAAACCCTTGGGGCACACATTAAAATCAAATGGGCTAAACCCATGAACCACCGTGGGGGCCTCTGTTGGGGGGCATGGTCTCAAGGAGAGGGTGGCGGAATTAACCGGATGTGTTAATAAGGTTAATTTACATCACAATACACACTCTTGCTCATGAAAAATAACCTTTGGGAGGGGGGTGTGAGTGGAGGAATTAACCAGATGTGAAAAGCAGGTCGAAATTGGAGGGGGAAATCACAGCGCTGTCATGAGCGATGTAGGTAAATTATAACGGTTCTCAAACAGGATGTGGGTGTTTAGACTCGTCATAGGAATTGGGGTTCTCATGGGTCCCACACACTACTAGCCATATATATATATTTTGTTTATAAAATTTCGGGGTGGGTTTAAACCTCCAAAATCTCCTTCTGACTACGGCCTTGACCACTTGGTGTTGGAGAGTTTTTGTTCACAGTTACTAGATGGTTTTATTTACGGAAATACAACCCATATGTTCTACTTTATTCATATAAGACATCTATAAAAATGATTGAGCATCATTTTCATGAATTAAGTCAATGCCTTGGCCAGCCAATAATTTTAGGGTGGGTTTGGTGGACACATCCCACAATTTCTGGAGTCTAGAAACAATTATAAATAATAAACACCTCCTAGAAACTATGTGAAGTGTTTTTATGGTAACATAGGCCCCTAACTGTCGAAGGCTAGAAAAAATTATAGATATTAAACACTTATATAAGCTATCTGAAGTGTTTTTTATGGCAATTTAACACCATAGCTGCCAAAGGATAGAAAACATTAATAATATAAAACACTACTTGAAGCTCTATGAAATACTTTTTATAGTAACACAGCCCCCTAATTTGTACCTGTACCTTAATTTGTATATACTTTGAACCATAAATAAAGCCCACTTCTCCCCTCACCCCGACTAGGGCCTTGCCTTAGGTGTTCAAAAATGTCACACCAAGGCTTATGAACCTCTTAAAAATCTTGGGTTTCTAAAATGATTTAGATCTTTCCATGACCGAGACTATCAGCTAAAGTAATAACATTCTCTAGATATGAACCAGGCATAAGTTTTCTTTTTCCTTCTTTCTATTTAAACTCAGGAACAAACTCCATTTAAATAAGCCTCATCATGGCGTAATACAGCGACGGCCCTAGCAGTTGCGGGGCCCTTGACAAATCCTGTGAGCGGGGCTCCTACACATTGTATATTAAAAAGTTGTTTATTCTAATATTAAATCCGGAACAGCTGGTAAGTCAGTATATTTTATTATCTGCTGTATTGTGATTTATCACTACATAACATATTTTGAGAAACGTCCAGGAGAGGCTACTTTAATAAAAGGTAGGTTAAGTGCAATCACAAATAATACATTTAAAATATGGGCTAGTTAGTGTAATAGCAATAATAATACCATTGGTGCTATCATTTCGATGCGCGCGCGCAATTACTTTGCATTGATTGATAGTCATTAACAGTCCGTGTCGACTAGTAGTCTTTTGAAGGTTAAAGTTGAGTCAACTTCAAAGGAGTGATAAGAACTAAAGAATTAAGGATAAAAACTCTGTAAACAGCTCAATCTGTTTGTGTGGAGTAGATCTATTATGGCTCGTCTACAACCTATCGGAGTAGGAGGAGTAGTCGTAAGACATGTCGTATATATATGCCAGATTGTTTCAATTTATGCAACTATAGGTAACACTGTTCTCGAGTTTTAACCTTAAAATAAACATATAGATAGATAATTTTGGTTGTAGCAAGACAAATAATTTCAAATTAATTAAAAAATACTGCCGCCTATCACCAAAAATTGGCTTTGAAATACATGCACAGAATTTGCTTTTGGAAAACTTCACTAAAAGTTTGAGCTATTTAGGTCCATTGTAGGGTCTTCTTAGATTAATTTTTGTAAAGAGGATCTTTTTTGTCATAAAAATGCTAATATTGCCTGACAAACTCAATCAAAATGGCATCAAAATTAATTTTTGAAACAGTTTAAGCTTCTACAAAATTATCACAAAAAAATAATCTATGCAAAGAGCATACATAAACCAGCATGGAGTATGACAACAAATAAACGTCACAACCATAGTGTTTACAAATACTGGTAATTAAAAAAAATTAAAGGTTTATATAATATATATTTTTACAATACATTTTGAAAATGTAATAGTTAATTCTTTTTATTTACATGAACTATTTTGGTAGATTAGATAAATATTAATTTTTAACTTATTTAAGTTTTAAAAACCATCCTAGTTTCTGACTGGCTGAAGGCAAGGTGTTGCAACCACATTGTTGGGAGAAATCAACAATGTTAATTTCTTATGACTTACTACTGCGACTCCAGAATTATTGTACACAGCCAATATTACGACTCCTACGCCGATAAGCGGGTGCGACAGGTTGTATACGAGCCATTACGGAGTACTACGTACCTCACGTATACGGAGTCTGTAGATGGAGCTACCTCTTGTAAACACCATTGATCTCTATAATATAACTAGAAGACATCTGTGGCTAAAATTTTCCAGCTGTCATCTGCATACCATTGTGTAAGAGAAAAGGAAATTTTCTGGTATCTCTCTCTCTCTCTCTTAAGCCCATACAAGGCAATGTGTCATTTTGACATCGTTCATTAATTTGATTGAATATATTAGATACATCAATGACTGATTAGTTAAATGAAATAAATGGGTTAGTAAAAGCTTTGAAGAGCATAACAAATTTCTAAACGGGTGAGTTTTTTTATGTAGGCTAATATATACGATGATTTTTTAAGGAAGCTCGTTTGTAAGGTTTTATCTCGTACCAAAAGCCTGCCCTATAGTGATATTTAGGTCGGATAAAATACCTTACAAAAGGTAATTTCTGCGTTCATTTTTAATGACCTGCCCTATAGTGATATTTAGGAACGATAAAATATCTTACAAAAGGTAATTTCTACGTTCATTTTTAATTACTGTTTATTCTACCAAAACACTAATATAATTATAGTAGTATTCTGGTACGGTATAAAGCCTTACAGATTAGTACTCTCGCTAAAAGCTGGGTTTAATAGATACCGTACTTCCTACAAACCTATAACCTAAATTATCGTTTGAACGTAATACTTCTACACAAAGTATGTCATTCAAACAAATTTAATACAGTTTTTAGCTAACTGGTTTCATTATAGTTATCGAACTTTTTACATAATATGGTTTCTAAAGGCAATATACAAAATATGAGACAACTTTTTTTGTTATGGTAATATAATACTTTCTACAATCCTATAACCTAAGTGATAGGTTGAATGTGTCATTCAAACAAATGTAATCAAGTTTTAAGATACCGGTACCTTATTCATTATATTTATCGAACTTTCAATACAATAGCCTATGGATTCTGAAAGCAATATAAAAGCTAGTAACCAACTTTAAATATAAGTGTAGTCTTGGCAGACTGTAAGCAACATTGATGATAACTACATAATTATTTAAATATGTTAAAGATTGTATTCGTATTTGTACAGTATTACCTGTAAAACTGATTTGTATATCCTTTAATGTAAATGTTTCTTCAGAAAAGTGTGATATAATACTTCAGTATTTTCAAACAATAACACTTTTATTCATCAGGGACATGTTTTCGCATAAGAACATTGAAAGAAACCGTTAACTCTGTCCCCCCACCAGTGTAGCAGATGATAAACTTGAGCATCACGCTTTTGTCCTTGGAAATGTGTATGGCCATCCAGTTATATTATAGAAATCAATGATTGGGCTATTACCTCTACTTTGGTTTTAGACTAACGCCACAGAGCAAGACCTTGATTAAAAGATAATTTTAAAGTTAATTTTAAAAATATAGTTTGCAAATGTTGGTCAAACTGATTCATTCTGAATTGTTTCGCGGTGAAAATGGCGATGTGTTTAAACGAAGGACGTTTGTTATTGCGGTCAAATATGTTTAATAGATTAACTTTAGTTGATGTGATGTGTCCAGTTTGTAGGGGAATATTTATAGAACCAGTGACTTTGCCTTGTCATCATGGGCTGTGTTTACAGTGCTTTGAACGGACAATGGAAGAAACTAGTTTGACATGTCCAATGTGTAGAAAAAGAGTGGGGAGCTGGCTGAGAACAGCTACGAAAGATGGAAAATTGGTAAATGATCAGCTGTGGTCTGTCATACAACAAAAGTTTCCTAAACAAGTTCACGCCAAACTAAACGGAGAAGATGACGGACTTGAAGAAAGTAAGTCTATATACTGTAAGCCCTTAAAATAGTAAAAATGGCAATGCTTAGAAACAAGTATAACCTCAATTTTGAGTGAGTGTAACATAATATTAGTATAGGCATAGTGTCGAAAACTTATTAGTGATATGTGTTTTTTACTAATTCAGACTATTTTTGTTGCCCTTATCAATAGGTTTATACTTTCACATTAATAACTAGTACACCCATTAAGCCTGAGTTTATTACTATCATTTTTTTATTTATTCAGTTTTGAGTTTGTTTATATTTTGTAATTTAGCAATTCTGCTTGATAAACAATTTTGTATCGTACATATTCAAATATATAATGCTTTATTTGCGTGTTTTTTCCTCTTGCAACAAATGTAAAATATCTAACTTAGGGGGCCTATATTAATATAGGCCCCCCCAAGTTAAATATTTTGATAAAACAGAATTAAAAATGTTGATAAAGTGTGTAGGCCTATACTTATTGGTAAGGCTTGCATAGTTTACTCTTAATTCATTTTTATTTGTTTGATTGTATAGTATTCAAAATCTAAAACAGAAAAAAATCTTCTAAACAGCTTAACTCATAACAGGCTAGTTCTCATTTTTATCATTAATTTTTAGTTATTTACATATGGAGTTATACTGTAGGCTTATATTCGTCAAGGTAAGGCTGCTACCTTTCAGGTTAAATGGAGTGTACCTGTAAGGGGACATAGTAGGCCTAAGAGTTTCATTTCTTTAGAGCCAATCAAACTAAGTTAATATTTAATAAAATAAATTACAAACTCTTGTTGGCCCAGCTCATGAATTTAATATAGGCCTGCGCTAGTTCCAAATGTTTTAATCTTAAAAAATTTTCATTTTTAGACCCTACATGGGGAAGGTTAGGTTATGTTTAAAAAATGTTAGACCCTATTTTAAGTAATGTTTTATTTATAAGTTAATGTTATTTTTAGGGGGTATTTTTGGGGGGTGTACACCTCTGGACCCGATTTTTGTGGGTTCAAGCACAACTTCCTTTGGAGTAGAGGTAAAGATGTCAGTTCTATGTCAATTGAGGTACAGTAGCCCCATGACTTCTTTGGTGCTGACTGACAGCTCACAGCTGATGGCTTTGAAAAGCTACCAGACCAAATTATGTATCCCTAAGCCGCACCATATGATCTGCAAAAACATGTTTCTAGCAGCTGTCACTTCTGACAGTCAAAATTTAGGTATATACCTAAATGTTGACTGTAAGAAGTCAGTTGTGCGCTGTCAGTCATCACCAAAGAAGCCATGGGGCTACTGTACCTATATTTGAGATCCCTGGTAGGTATATAAAAATACTTTTCTACCCAAATTTGTAATCTCTTTATCTCAATTTCATGATTTTGTGTAGGAACCCTGCTAAAAAAAATGCATAGGTATTGGCATAAAAAAGTTGGGGGAATTTACAAGCATACTGATTGTATGTAACCCTTTTAAGACTGAATTGGGTTTTTGCACAGTCATATCTTAAGATGATATGTTCTATATGTAGGCCTAGTATTAAATATTTTTTAAGCCTTTAGATTCAAAATACTCTACGCCTTTCTAGGCCATTTCTTTTTTTATTACATGTAATACCAAGATTATTCTAACAGCTAAGTAATAGGAACTAAGATAGTAATATTTAGGTAAGTACACCTGTATTAGTATGGAAAAAATCTACATTGTAGCCAGCCAAGATTCAAACCTCAACCTCCTCATTATCGACAACTTGGTTGTTGAGATACACTTCTTTCTTCCTTTCTAATATTTTAATAGAGACCTGTCCGACACCTTAGCTCATTCAGTAACGTGTCTGTCTACTTAGCTAATGGTCCCAGTTTTGATTTACAGCATTCCAAAAGACTTATAATTGGTGAAATATGGGTTTACCCTTTCACATTGTTAAACTAACTGCCGGGGACTGGATGTTGTGCCTGTCCTAGTCTTAAGCTAAATTATAACGCTACAACAGGCCTAGCAAGCAAGTAGTGGAAAATATATGACTTGAATTAAAAACTGACCCAGGCCATAGGCTGGAAACATTAGTGGATGTAAAGTTTTAATAGAAACCTAGGCCCAAGTTTAATAGCCAACTATTTTTAATGCTCTTTAAGTAAGCGTTATTAGTTAACATTTTCAACCAAAGTATCATACTTTTTTTAATTTATTTAGTTGAGGTATTAAATGTGCACTTTCTAAACTGTCTAATTTTATCAGCACAAGAAAATTTCTATTAGTGGGAGTTAAAGGGCTTACCACTTTTGCCGGAAAAGGTATTTTCACATACTTTTCAGGGTTCTTTCCATGCCACAATTAACTTGGTACTGAAGGCTTTACTTCCCCTTCGAAGGAAGTTGTGCTATAAATTTTTATTGCTCAAGAAAAATCTTTTGAACCCACAAACATCGGGTCCTAATGCAAGTATTTTACCCCAAGACCACAAAGGTCGACATCTAATTATTACAATTTAGTTTGGCACATTATGTTAGACAATACAATATTCTACACATAACTCCTTTGGTCATCTTTAATCCTAATATCCTTAAAGTTGATGATGACCAACTCTTTGGAAAAAAGCAGTAATTAGTTTTAATTAGACAATACTATGCTTAAATTGTTATCAAAGTCTTTCTGAGTAAGGTGTTCACATAGTTTCCGAATTACACATGTTTTAAAAGATTTTATTTTTCATGTTTTAAGTGTTTTTTGATCATACTGTTTTACCATTAACAGCTATTTTGCTATTGTTTATTTTTGGAATAGCCTAGGTAGGGCCCACACAACAAAACACATATGATTAAATAAGTTTGTGGGTGTAAAATTCTATGTCTGAATAAGTTTAAACATGTTGAGTTCCCTGAAACACAGAATAAACCAATGTAAAGAGAATAGAAGATACCTCCAGACGGAGAATTACATCTTTTGGCTGAACTTGTGATGTCACTCAGTATACAAGCCACTGCACTTCATACACAAAGCTAAATGGAAGACAAAATAGGTTGTTAAGAAATCAGGTAACATTTTTAACTTTAAATAATAAATAAACCTTTAAAATTCACTCTAATTTCCAACTAAGTTCATTATTCTACTTATTTTTTTTAAATATATATATTTGATTGTTTTCTTATTAAAATATAACTGTTGGGTGCTTACTGGGTGATGTAAGCAATGACATAATCAAATTCTTCCAAGTGGCTCTACCTTTCTATTCCTTTTACATTGGAATATACTTCATATTTCTGCAACTTGGCTCACTAAGGGAAAAACATTAGGGCCTGATCTCTACGGTCCCACATAGGTTATTCAAAGAGCCACTTAAAGTTTTAAAACCATATATTTAGTATAGTATGCAGTCCAAAAAATGTATTTTAAGCTTAGTTCCATGATCCTAGGTTACATTCAGGCATATCACTTGAGCTTACTGCCGCTGAGCCAACCCCACTAGTATTAGTTTTTCAATGGCCTTTTTTTCTTTTACAAAGGCGTTATGAACTATAAAAATGTAACTAACCTAGGTTTAAAATAAAAGAAAATCCTAACCTAAATATGAAAATTTATCTAATTTGAGCAAAAAAGTATTTCCATATTTATTATACTCTACCTATGGTTGACTAAAATAATGTCCCCCAAGCTTCGCTTTTTATATATAGGCCATACTAAAGGGCATTACTACCAGTGACAACTCTAGAGCTTCGCATGGATACATGACTTTGGCTTTATTATGGTAGTGTCGACACAGAGGCACAGACGTAAGCTGATACTCCGTGGGTCAACTGTTTGAACTTAGGGTTTGATAATTTTGTTGGCTGGTCATTGATGAAGCATCAGTAGCAAGGGCTGGGGATGTGTTGATTAGCTTACAAAAAGAGCAATCGATTCAGTAGAGCTCTCTTCGATTACATTTCTGGCTGGATATCCGTCATTTATGTTCGTAGTTGGTCCATCCATCATTATGAAAAATTCTAGTTTTTATAATTACAATCTTTGTTCTAGATTGTTCCACAAAAATTTTCGTTCCGTTTTGATAAACCCAAAAATAGTATGTTTACATTGGGGGTAAAGGGGCCAACTTCACGGTAGCCTATTCCGGTTTGAATAATATCGAGGTACTTATGTTAAATTAGTATATTTTTAAATGATATCAATATCTTATAATGCATAGATACTCAAACCTATTCTTTTTAATCAGAAAGTTGTAGGAATGATAAGATAATGTTGAAAATTAACTATGTATCCTATTTGTTTGTCATGTTTGTAAAATCCACATAACCGATTAGACGCTGAAATTAAACGGTGAAAATTTGCGTTGGGTTGGGAATTTTTTTAAAGTAAATTTTTGTAAATCAATATTATATTTACCAGAATGCAAGAGTTTAGCTTGTTAAAAGACTTTATCGCATAGCTATTTTTAGTTTCTATTTGTAAAGGATGTTTTTGATTTAGTCATGTGCATTCATTTTGATTTTTTGTTTAATTCTTAGTTTGGTTTTTTTGGCAAACTTATAGCAATTTTTTAGAATTTCAGGCTATTCTATAGATATTTTTTATCACTTTTTTGGAAATTTATTCTGGATCCTGTTGGTAAAATTGATTTGAAAAAATAATTTTTACTGTCAAGGAGTTTCTTAATGTTTTTTGTAAGAGTCAGAGTTGGAATAATTGGTATTTACTGCCAATCATGCCTCTTTGCGGTCAAAGGTACTACTTACTACATCATAACAGTAATAGTAGCAAACAAAAGGAGGGTGCGATGTCAATACTTTAGGATAATCTAGTTATGAGCTCTCTTGAGGGGGTGGGGGAAGAGGGAGGTAGGATCTCGGTTATATTTCGGTAATTTCACAACTGCCCAAGTACATATAACCAATATTTTGGAGCTTAGAAAGAAGTCAGTCCTATAAAAACACTTTTCTTTACTATGAATTTTATAGCATGCAATAAGTTGTAGACCAAGAGCTCCCTAGTTTTTGTATTTCTGACTAGTTTCACCTTTTTATTGCTTTTTTGTGCATCGTGAGTGAATCAAAGACAATATTTTTCATACTTTGACACAGAAGGTGGGACATTCTTTACTTGACACCCTGTGTGACTAAACAGGTCGCAAACACAAAAGGCCATCATCATCATGACACTAGTTTAATAAAATCAAAAATACAAATTTTGTTATATTTTATCAAGTTGAAGTGAGGAAATGGAGCTTAGCATAGTGATAAGAATATATTAATTTTAAAACTATCAACATGAAAGAAACACGTTTTTTTAAAAAGAAATTCAGAACAAAATAAATATAAATATGTTAAGAAACTCAAACAAATTTCGCAAAAAGAAATCTAAAATGAACCAAGAAATAATTATTGATTGCAAAGATAAAATATCTATTTTTAAAAGTTGTATGTGTTCATCTGGAGAATATGGTTGCCATAAAGGTGTCAATCCACGCTATTAGTGTAAATAAATCTTGTGTTGTCCTGCCAAAACTAAATGTGCGTATTTTTTTAGGAACCATCCGGAACAAACAAAGAACAAACGATTGCAATCATAAAAATATGGATTTTTAAAAGATGGGGAGAGGGGTCAACTTCATGGATGTGGATACAATTTATGGGTGTATAAAAACATATCAAACTATTTTTTCCAAAACAATCCGGAACAAACGAAGAACAAATTATTGCAATCATAAAATTAATGTTTTTAATGTTTTTAGGGGGAAAGGACGATAAGGCAGCTTCATGTAGGTCCAAAGTAAACAAATCATTTGTGAGCCTATCAAAACGGAAAAAAATTATTTTTTGGCAGAACAATCCAACTAACAAAAAAAGTATTGTATTCATAAAAAAATTGTTTTTCAAAGGGGAAAAGGGCGAATTCATGGATGTCAAATGTTAAAGTATAGTTAATTTTGAGGACATATAAAAAAAAATAGCAATGTGAAACAAACGATCACAACTATAAAAATTTCAATTTTTAAAAGTAGGAGGGAGATATTGTAAAGTTGGCACTACCAATGTAAACATACCATTTGTGAGATTATCAAAACGGAACAAAAGAAATTTTTGTGGGACAATCCGAAACAAACTAATGCAATTGTAAATACATGGATTTTTCAAAGTGGAGTTGTCCCTTCACGAGTAAACAAAGCGTCACAAATCCATATCCCATTTGTGCAAGAACAAAAGTGGAACAAACGAGCCTTGTTGCGGTACAATCCCGAACAATTGCAACCATAAAAATATAAATTTTTCAAAGTGTTCGAGGGG
>CABFVZ010000109.1:432269-499441 GCA_902151445.1 Timema monikensis | reverse complement strand
ATATATATATATATATATAGTTTCTTTACAATTCACAGAGATCACAAATAAAACACAAATCTATAAATTACTACATGTTTCAATAATGAAATAAGCCTGGCAGTGGTATAAATATCAATATCACTACAATATAAGGCTAACTATTTCAAGAGACAGCTTGTGAATGATCATTCAAACAGAAATCTGCACGAACTGTGGAGGTGGGCTATCACCAGTTCTTGTCAACTAAGCTACACTTCCATACAAAGTTTTGATCTCGTGAGCCAACTTGGAATTTCAGTGCATATTTTTATGGCATACGTAAATCAAGTTATTCACTAAAATGTTGCATATTTAGATCTGAATATTTTTTTAATCTTAAGTATACACATCTATAAATCGCATGAATACTAATATTTAATATTTATAGATGAAATAGTATTATTAAACAATTGTTGAATTGTGTTGATTTTAAGGGAACTTTAAATATATTTATATAGAGTATGCTTATACCTACACTAAAATCCCAGCTTTATCAAATAGTTATAGTATGAAAGATACTAAATTTTAATTTTCAAAATTTCATTTCAAAAAGTGTGGCCTAAAACTAGATTCGGAAAACATAAAAGTTGAAGTTTCTTACCCTCATCTCATAGTTCTTGAATGAAAATAGATAAAAATACATTTATGGTGTGTAACATTTCATAGAAGAAAACTATTTCAAATGGTGAAAAAAAATTCTGTACTATGGCCTTAATTGTATAGCGTTACTTTCTTCCATCACAAGTATTATGCTAAAGAAATATGGTTTTAGTTAATAGGCTACTAACTTAGTAGTTTGTATGTAGTTAATTTTTGTTTATCACAAACTAGTATTAATATTTTAAGCACCGGTAGGTCCTTCAGTAAAAGTATATTTAATTCATATTGCCTGGACATAAGGACATCACATTTTTAAGAGTGCTGCCAAGTATAGAGAATGTGGGTGGTAACAAGCTTGAGAAACACTGTTTCACAGCAATGGTTAATCCTTCCCCTTTAAATTCTAATCCACAACACACCATGGTGTGATGTCTCAAAACACATTTATTAATAAAAAAACACTGTGCCTGTATTTTGTTTACAAACAGAAGTGGTGACGAATTCAACTCCCAGAGTACGTATCTGCAGCCAGGGTGAGATAAGGCGAGAATATGAGCAGCACCTCCGTCAGTTGGAGGAGGAAAACCAACACAAGATTGAGGCGGAGCAGAAGGCCAGCGATGAGCTCATCAGGAAACTGCAGGTGACTGTTTACATGTGGTGTTGTAATTTCAGTCAGGAAGAGGGGGTTGAGTTTAGTAAGAGTGATTAGGCTGCCTGCTTCAAGCAAAGATGTCAGCCAGTATATGAGAAATCTGTGTAAGTCCCTCATGTAGCCAGGGCTTTGGAGTTGGAGTCCTAATAATTGTATGTGGAGTTTGAGTCGGTAAAAATGTACCTACTCAAGACTCGGGCTTCAAAATAAAATAAAATAATATTAAAGCAATGAGCTTATATGGTAAATATATAATTTTATTTTTATAATTTTTTTTATTCTTTGTTATTTGGATTTACAAATTTATCATTACTAATTAATATACATTGGCCATTTATGAAGGAGTCAAAGTTGAATGCTTGGACGCAAGGGAGACAAGGAAAGTTGAGGCTGTGGGAATGAAGATGTTTGGTCAGTTGTTGGAATATGGACGATAGGTGAGATAGTAGAGGAAACAAGGGTAAAATGGTATGGAGAATGATGGAGGGAAAATATCACAAGGGAGAATCGAATAACAATAATTGCACAAGTGAGAGCAGAAGAATGATGGAAGTATGGAACTAAACTGACCAAGTCACAGGTTGTAAACAATTCATGATAATGATGATAGTCACATAGTTTAAGTCATCAATACCACAGTAGACTGGATTGACAGGGAGGTCAGGGTTTGAATCTCTGTTGAGTGTAATACAGAAGGGGCTTTTCCCTAAATGATTTCCTACTTTCCTTCCATATGTATGCGGGTACATTTCCTATCAATTATACTGCCCTCATCTATACACCATTAGTTTAAATATGCAGATAATTTGGATGGTGTATAAGATTCAAACAAAAAAACCTATTTAAATAGATAAAATATTACGTTGTATAAATCACTTGACACCAATATATAGTATTGATCTTAGGAAGACAGTGCAGCATTTTTAAACTATTATTATTATTATTATATGTTTATCATAACTTATATGTTTATTGATTGTGTTAAAATGATAGGAAGAGGACCAAATGCAGCTTAATGAAAGACTTCAGCAGTCTGGCATTGACGAACAGGTGGCTAAACTGTTGCAAAAAGAAACAAATCAGGTTGGTACCCCAATCCAGCAAAGAATGATACTTGGTGGCTAGAACACATTTTGATTGACCCAGTTAAATTTTGTATGATGCTGACAGCTCTTGAGATTCGCTCGTAGGTGTGAGGAGATTAAGAAACATGGTTTAGTTTACTTTAACATGATAGCACTACCTTTTTCAGGCATTTATCAGCATCTGGTTTAAATCCCTGTTGGAAACAAGTTCAGATGGTACTATTATTTCTATTATCGAATGTCATTTTTTAACATTGAATTATTATGCATTTTGTTGTAAAATCATTTTAGGTGAAGGACTTATAACACAAGTTCACATTGAGTCTATTAAAAATTCAACTATTTAAAGATATCATGTATCTGTTGTTGTTTTTAAATAACAGTTGTCAACAATAATAGGTTGATAAATGCTTGAATCAAATGTATTCATGTTTTAATCATAACTGGTGATTTTGAAATTGTGGTTCACACACAAAAGTCTGGAAAAAGCAATTTTGGCCAAGCAGGCTGTCTAAATATTTAGCGTGCTTTGGCTTCACCTCGAGCAGTACCTAAAATTATGTAAAGTATTTGTCTGTATTAACCTGTGTTTATAAAACACACTTTAAAACTAAAACATATATATATATATCATGCCTATTACACTGTCACTTGTTTTTCAGAGTACAGATTCTAGCATTGACAAATTAAAGTCTGGTGTACACAACAAGGAGAATAAAGTAGCCTCTCAGGGGCTCCCTATAAAGGGGCCTATGGATGCTTTTCTACAGAAGAATTCTAGCGTGACTTCCAACAACATTACTATCAACAATAAGAAGTTGACACACACAGAACTAGCCAATAATGTCTACAATATGGCAAAATCTAAAATGGCTGCTACAGTGTCTGGTACGTAAGTAGGACTAAATAAGGGAATCACTAGCATATACAGGGACTAAATTATCCATATAAAAGCCTTTGCCATGCCCAATTAGTCGATTACTTTCCGCCATCTTGAATTTACAGTGAAATAGATCTTTAAAGATTCCCACCTAAAGTACCTCTCAAATAGAATCAATTGTAATATGTAAAGCAGCATGTAATGACCAATAAAAAAATTAAAATATTCAGCCTTCCGATATTATTGATTCATCCTAAGCTGAGACCTGATGCAACCAAAGCCACATGGAAGTCTATGCTTTGATTAGCTACTGAACGAACTTTCAATTGTATCCTTTCACTAAATTGTCCCTTCTATGTTTCTTATTAAACTTGTTTTAAAACAACATTAGAAAATTATTATAGCTAAAATCATCCCTTAATTTGATTTAGAAATTATACTTTAAGCTTTGTAAGCACTATTCTAATACCAACCCCAACAAACTCCTGACTCAGCGTTGAGGGACCCCATGGTACAGTCCTTATCACACATCAACATCATGTCAGAAGTGGGCATTTAATAATTCATCTCAACAGTGTTAAGTGACGGTTGTGAGTGTTGAGTGCTTCCCGTGTATTTATGGCGTTTGCTGAGGGGAGCCCGAGTTTTGTTAGACATAACCATGGAATTTAAGAGCATTAAATATACAAAAATTTGTTGTGGCTTTCTTTGCTATGGTACTGACTATACATGGTTATGCCGTTTAAAATATTTCACTGGTGTTCCACCATTCATGTAGGTCCTTCGCGTAGTGATATGGAAATGTTTGTTACTTCAGGTCTCAGGTTAGGATAAATCAATATAGTATTTTTTTTTAATTATTTATGAATCAATCAATATGATATGAGGCGGTATACAAAATTATAACAGGTGTAAAGAGAGTTGTATTAAATACTAAACAAGCTTGGAAAATAAAAATGAAACATTATTAAATTTTAAGTCATAAGGAATGATTTTATAACATAAAGACTAATGGTGTGTGAAGCTTCGAAAAGTCGAAGGTCAAATCTGCTTCGACATCTACAATAACCTTCGCATCTTTGAAAAAATTCAAAGGAAGAGTAAAATTTCGATAAACTATTAAATGATTTAATTTTATCTTACTAATTTATTACATATTTCAATATTTGATAATTTTAAAACCATTACTAAACAAAATTTTAACGACTGGTAATTTAACTACCATAACGTAAGCATATATCAAAAGCAGGGAAGTAAATATTAATGTATTATATTCACTATCGCCTACATAATTTTGTAAAAAATATAATACCTATAAAGAAATAACACCTTGTTCAGTGGTATGAAGCAGAGAAAGTGCTTTATTTGTGCTATCATCCCATCTTGCATATATTATTTAGTCCATAATATTCTATCAGTTTGTCAAATTTACAAGTGCATTTTGCTACAGAAGTTTTTTTTATAGATTCTTCGCGTTTTCTTTATTATTCAAAATGGCAGATACAGAAAGTGGGAAACGAAAACAGAATTTAATTTATAGTTATTATCATAGAAATGCAGATAAAAAGACATGCATATATAAAGTTTGCAAAATAATTTATCAACTCCACATTGTAAGTAAATATTAAAACTTTTTTGATAATTTACTAAGTTTATCAGTAAGCCTGTGTGCATTAATTATTAATATAGGCCTTCGCACACCCCTAATAAAGAATAATGTATAGTATATTATCTCTCCTTACTCATGGGTGCAGAATATGTTCAGAGATCCAATATTTTCCCAGAACATAACATTTTCATATTTAAAAAAATTCCCCGAAAACCATAGCACTCAAAATAAAACATCGAAATTTTTATAGAGGCTGACGGGAATATGGATTATTACCTACTAAATAGTTTGTAACATTCAAATTTTAATTTTTTTAATCATATTTATTTTTATAGTACCTACCTTACAAAAATATAGTTGTCTCCCAGAAATAGCAACCTTCCCATTTCCTTATGTGCATTACATATTGTTGTTCATTGAGGCCAGTAGGCCTACCGGTACTAACATTTAATTTTACTTCTTAAGAGTAAGAGGAAAGGGAGTGTCATTCCGAGAGGCCTTGGTTTAATAGTTAATTTTCATAGACTTTTCGTTTTTTCTTAGACTCGCCACAACTGTAAGGTATTTCACTATCAATCACACTAGGGGAAATACTATCCCAATTTATGACTGTGAATTTTTCTTGATCTCATAACTTACATTTTACAATACTTCCAATACTCCCTTATTCCTAACTTCTAGGTTTTTCATGGGGATGAAGTCGACATAATAAACATTTGTTTCACTAAACCATCTAATTTTTTATAAACATTTATCTATTGTATAATGTACAAACCTTAATAGGTACACTAAAAACAACAATTTCATGGTTACACAATTATTATTATAAGCATGTCATGAGTTTAAATAAACTTTGCGCACATCACCTTATGAGTAGGTCGTGATATAACGGGTGATTGAATTCAAACTAAATCAAAACATCGCTTACCCTTCCCTACCCTCCACCACCTGCCCACCACAGCTACCAAACACTTGCGGTAGGTTAGGTGACTGATGAATCATTACTCAATCAAGCCAGGTTGAATTATTGGATTTTTTCCTTTGCCCCTTATCTCAACCTCTTGACTTCTTATCTAGAACTTTGACACACTATCTTAGCCCCTAGACACCGCAAATCTTTGTGCTTACACTGACACTGCCTCACTATGGCACATACTGATAATGTCAGGTGTTGAATTTCATTGGCCTTAATTTTTCATACAAATTAAACTACCATATCAGAACCAGAATTTACTAAAGACGTCAACAAAATTGTTGGACTTTTCCTGCCCCAAATTTCCCCAAGACTGCTTTAATTTCCCCTGAACCTCATTTGCGCATTCAGACATATTCTGCACTCCTGTCCATACTAAACTTTAAAATGGGTTCTAAATAACATTTTTATGTTAAATAAAGGGGTAATTAATAACTTAATAAGGGGTAAGGATGAGAAAGGTAACATAAAAGTAAATGCATTTGTGTTGGTGTAGAGAGGCCTGGGCTACCTTAATAGTAAAAAATTAACATGCTATTGTATAAGTACTTTAGTAGGAGGTTTTTTTACAAGTCTACAGGGTTAGGGAAGTTGGAGGGGCTGTAGGTTTAGGGTTACTGTACAAACTCATTGGCGGCCCAACTAAAATAACAAGGGTGTTGAACCAAATCCAGAACCAATAACTGAATAATACTTATCACCGTGTCTTACTACCAGTTCGGGCTTTACGCTTTACTAGTTATACTAATGGATTAGGAATTGGGAAGGTTGAATATAGAGGGAGTGAACCCAAATTTGCGTGGAGGGAGTAGGAAAAACCACCCCCAGTTCACCCTAGTGAGATTCAAACCTCAATCTCCTCGTGTTCGGCAGTCTAGCTCAACATGAAACCAGCGTGTTAGCTAACTACGCCACCAAGGTGGGTAAGGATAACTGAAATTCCCAGAAATAATAATTAATTTTTAAGGACCATGATTGGAATCAATATATTTTTTGGGGTTTATAAATATTCTTATCGGTTAATAAAGTTTCTATATTTTAAAAACTTTTTATAATTGCATTTTATGCCCTATTTTCTTTAACTTAATTTTATTTTGAAGTACTCTATTTTCCTCTTTGCCAAATTTGTTGACTAAGTATTTTGTATTTTTTAATATAAATAGTTTTTAATATGTTGTATTTTTTATATAACATGTTAACTACAAATTTTATAATGGTAGTATATTATATAAAATCAAATTGAAAGAACCGGAACCTTATTAAGGTTCTAAAAGAACTGGAATTTCAAAATGTTTGTATGTTTGTTTGTTTATTGTTTCTGAAAATAACTGATTAAAAATGCCACCACCCCCAAGAGAGATTTTGGGCATGGGGGAACTAGTGACTACCACAGCAATTTTTGTGGAAATTCATCACCTTGAGAAGTTATTTAGAAGGGGTTCTTTTTGTTTTCTTCCTTCCTTTCCCTCAGTTTTATCTTCATTTGATCATCTCCTAAACCCTAAGTAACTCAGACCACCCTTTTCACAATTTTGCAATAGCTTGGCCCTAGGTGTGTACCATTGTTCTTGCTGATACAGCTCAAGATAAATGAATTGGTTAGTTATTTTGCTAACTCTCGCCTCCACTAAATGAGCCCTGTTGATCTTTCATTGGCAATTATTTTGTTCCAGGAGCGAGTAAGAAGCGTAGCTCTAGCAACCTGAGTACCTGCAGTAATGACAGCATCAACCAAGAGATGCATCACTTTAAGCCAATCAGAACGGCCCCTCGGACCCCACCAAAGCGACTACCAGGTCAGCTAATGTGAACCGTCTTCCTTTGAAACAACAAAAATCATTTAAATTATTGTATTTAATAACAAATTAAAGGCGAAAATAAAATTATCATTGAATATGGGAGCAAGGCAAAATTTTAAAAAATTGGAAAAACCTTGACTCTTTTATTTTAATACCAAAGAGATAGTGTAAAATATATAATCACTTCCTTTTATTAAGTTATTAAATTATTAAAGATGGATCAAATCCACATTTTTAAAAGTTCAATTAACAACTTATGAAATCTGAAAATTAAAAAAAATATTTTTTTTCCTTCAATTCTCACTTTCTTCACATTTATTCTGAGTGTGTTATTCAAAGAAAAATTTTACCTAAATGTAAGCATTCATTAAATGGAAAAAAAAATTGTGCTGAACTGCTATGTTTAATAAACATTGAATTATTCTTCTCTCTACTTTAATTAATTAAGTACCATATTTATCTGAATCTGAGACGAATTTTTCCTCCATATTTGTAGCTTAAAAATTTAGGGGTTGGCTTAAAATAACAGACTAAGGAATGGGTTAGGCCTACATCAAAAGGTAACATTTGATATCTTTATTCAATAATAAAACAAGAGTGCAGGGCTACTTTTTTTTTTTACAGATTTTATTCATTTTCACGCATTTTAGAGGTATAACACAGATCACGGAATATTTGGTTATTTTTACCGATGTTTAGGCTTGTTTTTTAGGTTTTCGTTAAAGTTTAAAAACAACAACCTTGTTGTGGCCCAATACGATACTCGATACCCATAGTATCAACTGGTATCGCAATAATGAATAATATACACTAAAAATCTCAATAACACTCCTTAGTATTCAACACGGTTAACTACACAAATGGGTTGGGGATAGGCATAATCGAATTGAATTTTATTTTGTTTTGCTATTTTTATTACTTTTCCAATTACTTCACTACGATATTAAAAATTCAGCCATTCACAATAATAAAAATAGGTTTAAAACAAATAATGAGTTATCAAATTGTTACATATTTAATTCTTAAAACTTTGCCTACATAGCTAGCGCTTGTCAGGTAAGATGTGAGGAGAAAACTTGAATTGATTTTAAACAAACACTTGATAATACATAGAGTTTACTAGACATTTTTAGCGATTCCAAGCTTTAGTTTTAATTCGTGAACTTTCACAAAATATCTAACTTTTGTATAATATTAAGTAAATTATTATCTTTGATTGGATGTTCTTAGATCATCGGTTTTGAAATAAGAATAAAGATGCTTGTTTAATTATCACTAATTTTTTACACCTGGCTGTCATGGCGGCTGACCTTTACGGTAATTCACAGAAGATGTGTTTAGCGGTTAGATTTTTTGTAACATGTGTTAATCTAATCCTTATAAAAGCAACTGTTTGTTGTATATTTATTAGGGCTGTCAAACTCGATTCCTTGACACCTTGATACCCTCGATTCTTACTGGTATTGAAAGAATCGATAATCAATATTAATATTACAATTCTCGCTACTTCGATTCTTAGCTCTCAATAAAACCGTTAACTGAACAAAATGGTAACATTCAAAAAAGGTAATAATCGATTATCTTTCATAATAGTTTAGTTGCCATTTCACTTAAATTCCAGCAAATTGTAAATATACTGTAATTGCCCGAATATAGTACGACTCTGAATATAATATGACCCTAACATTTTGAGGTGTTCTACATGAAAAATAAATGGTCTTGAATATGATACGACCTGACATGACAGTAACAAGAGGTAAAAACTTAACAACTTTGACACATTTTTAAATAAGAGTTAAGTGAGACTGTCCGAATACATGAATCGATTCTAAGCAAACAATCGATATATAATATGTGGACTAGGGATGGAAATTTTCCGTAATATATATATCATTAATTGATATACTATAATGTGTATATTGAAAGCTATGATATTCCTATCAAATTAATATGGCCCCACTCCTGTAATTATATTCTTTGTTGCTTTTCAATTTTTAATGTTTTATTCAGCTCTTTAAATAAGACAAATTTAATAAACATAGAACAAAAATCGATGTAGTTAATAAAATAGCGCAAAAAACCTTATATGTATATATTTTAATTCAATAGATATAGAGCTTAGTCTGATATATTAAATATATCGATATATCGTTGCCAAATCTTCATCACTAATTTCTGGTGAGCTAACGTACATAGGATCAGATATGGCGGACGACTATAATTTTTGTAACGTGTGAAATGTGTTTTGATTTCATTGTCGAAGACTTTTAGTGTGTTTATTAAATTAATACCTATAAGATTGTGATATTAAAGTTTCAAGCGACCATGTGTTGTAATGGTCAAGTCCAAATTTCGGTTTGAGGGGGAGTAGAATATCAAGCTCTTAGATTTTTTATACAATAATGCTTGGGAAAATAATGAAAAAGGAAATGTTCAAGAATCGGAAACAAGAATCAAAAATTGAGGTTGAACTTAAGAATCGGAATATAGAATCAGAATCGAGAAAAACAGGTATTGTGACATCTCTAATATGCACCCTTTGATTTCTTCCTATATCTCTTTACTTTATATTATTTTATTTTATGTATATCATTGTGAAAGTGAAAGTGTCACATTTTAGAAGCTAGCATGTTAATAGTAGAGTTCAATGTTCAAATTTAGGGAGAGTAGGGTATGTATGAGACTCGGATTTTCACTTACAATTATCATTTGTTATATTAAAAATTAACTTCTCATTGTTTTTATGAAACTTTTTCAAAGTTAACCTTCTTATGCAAAAGCAATATTTGTGACAAAAAATAAATTCCTCAGCAATTCTGCAACCCTAATTAAATCTTTAAGTCAACATAGGTGTTTCGTTTTGTAAATAAAAAACAATTTGTTAGTATTACTAAATAAGTCTACCATAATTATAATTTTCTTCATTCATGATAAAATAAATACCACTTTCAAAAAATCTATCCAGAGCCACTGAAAAGCTGGGGGGTGTCTTAGATTCGAGGTCGACTTGGATTCGGGTAAATACAGTAATTTAATACAGCCATTGGGCGCCATTGTTTCCTTTCTTTTTGTTGTCTGTACTATATGCATTTCAAATATGTTCTTTTCATTGTAAAAACAAAATATGTGGGTCTTATTTTCTTTTTTAAAAGTTTAAACTTTATTATTAATCATTGGATAATGGGTATTTATTTGAATAGTTAAGTTTTAAAAGGCGTTTATTGAATTCAATTTGAGTTCTACTTTATATTTGAGAGCTTTCTGATAAAATTAACTTTGAATGAAAAAACTTAAGCTTATAAACTTTGACATTAAATCTCAAATATCTTTCAGGACTTAGGGATTTGAAGTGCCCCTCATTATTATTTATATTATTTGCTACACTGGCTTTAATATAATTTCTAAATATGTCATTCTCTATTTTTGTCAGATGGCAAAGTATTGGAACCCAAGTTGATCAAGGCTACACCTATTAACCTTAACCAAGTGTATGACTCTGCAGACTCGACTCAGACTTATGTTAGGTAAGGATTCCACACAACTTCCTGTTGTGGTTTAGTATTAACTTTTTACTTTCTCATGTTAGGAGAAAGTATTGTAATTGTGAAAAAAATCAATCTCGAGTTTATGATAAATCTTCAGGTTATATGTGAACCCAAACCAAGAAAGTGGATTTTATAATTTTGTCTAATCTCATGTCTATTCGTTCCTGGCTACATATCCAAAACGGTTATTTTTATATTATTCAAACTTTATATGTAGATTTTATAAGGCTGTGACATTTTTATTTTGGCCCTAGCACTCAAATTAAGGGTAGTTTACTGATTATTTTGGATTTAATTATTTTGTTTTAATTGCATATCTAGGATTTGATTGGCATGACAAATATTACTGTATATGAACAAAAATAGGTTGAGTAATTTACTGATAAGAAATTTTGGAAATTGAAAATATTTCAAAAATGGCTCTAACATTTTTATTTAAAGTGTATAGCTGGGTCTTGTGTAGTATGACAAATAACACTGTACACTAATTGTTTTTGGGATGAACACTCATTGATGGATAGTTTACTGATAATCTTTAAATAATAATAATAATAATAATATTTAGCACCACGTCTTACTACCCTTTCGGGTTATACGCTTTAAGTACTAATTACGCTAATGGATTAGGAATTTGGAAGGTTGAATTAGAGGAAGTGAACCCACATTTGCGTGGAGGTAGAGTGGAAAATCATTTAGGAAAAACCACCCCCAGTTCACCCGACCGAGATTCGAACCTCGAGCTCAAGACGACAAGTGCGTTAGCCAACTACACCCCCAAGGCGGGTATGATCTTTAAAAAAATAATCTTTAAAAAATTTGAAATATTTCTTTTTAAATGGCTCCAATGATTTGGTTCAAATTGGGTAGACTATCTGGTAAGTTTTTAGAATATAAATAATTGTGTCTGTATATTTTTCATATAAACATTTATTTAATAATGTATTAAGGCTATTAGTTACTAATAACTAATTTTTGAAAAATCATATTTGTACGTTTTCATATCAAAGAAACGTATTGTAGTCATAAAATTTGGGGCCTCAAAATTATAATAAAACTTTACATTCTATGTGTATCCAAACCCAAAAAAAAAAGCCGATTTTACAATTCTTTCTGTCCCCATTTTGGTCTGTCCTAAAATGTCCAAATAGATTTGATGGATTTTGTTCAGACTGGATAATCTTATTTGGAAAGTTTTTTTATCCTTACCCTATCCCTCAAATTAAGGGTAGTTTATTGGTTAGTGATTTTTTTTTATTCCAAGTTTTTCAAAAATGACTAACAATTTTGTTTAAAATGGATATCTAGGTATCAGTTGACCTCTCAACTAACGCTGTATACTTGGTTTTTGGGTAAAAAATGTAGCAAAGAATAATTTACAGATGAATGTGATTTTTGAAAATTGCTGTAATTACTTTGTTTAATATATATATGTATGAATATTGTTTGACATGAAAAATAAAATGAAATACTTGGTGTTTGGGGGAAATTCATTTAAGTGTAGTTTACTCATGATTGTTATATTTTTTTTAATCTAAATATTTTAAAATGTGGCTCTAGCAATTTGGTTAAAAATGGGTCTTTGTTAAGTTTTTTACTTTATAAATAGATATGTATATATTGGTTTTTGTATAAAAAGTTATATATTGGTTTTTATACAAAAAAAATTTATATATATATATATATATACGTTTTTATATAAAAAAATTATAGTAGGTTACAGATGAGTGATGACTAATGTCTGTAAAAATAATTAAATGGGCCTAGCTTTAACGATTTTGGTCAAATATGGTATTGGAAGTCTATTTTAAGTTATCAACAATAATACATCTTTATATTTCAAAAATAAATTAATTTATGGGTAGCTTACTTAAGACAAATTATAGACAATTTGAAAATTTTCAAAATTCACCTTGAAGATGAGTTTAAAATGAGTAGGGCCTATTTGCAAATATTTTTTTTCTTGATAACTAAGAATACTAAGGGTGTGCAAAGCTCTAAAACTTTGACTTGGATTCAAAACAAACATCAGCTTCGACTTTGCTTCAAAACAGATTCTGGCTTCGCCATTAAAAATATTGACAGCCAAAATACTCCATTTATGTTCAATTATCGTCATTCTGAGCTGTTTTGTACGTTACAAATTGATATTTGTTAGTTAAATAATCTGAAGTAATTGGATTGCATGCTATGATAATAATTTAATTTGTCAGATTAACACAAAATATTGCAAACCATTGTACAATAAAATATGTTCCAAACCAATTTTAGTGTATAAAGTATATAAATAACCACATAATATTTCTTCAAGCATAAAACAAGTAAAATAAAATATTTAAACTTTAATAATATTTCTTATATTTGATTCGATTTAGCTTTGAATTGCAAAAATAGACTTTTCACACCCCTATAAAATGTTTTTTTATTTTTAAAAATTACTGCTAACTTTAAGTTAGTTTAAAATATTTGAAATTTGCTAAAAGTACTTGAAAAATTTGTGATTAACAAGATGATGTGTTTGTTTTATAAGGAAAACCTACTTAAGTGTAGTTCACTAAAAATCTATTTTTGAAAATCTTCTTTAAAGCACAATATGAGAAATTATGTGTGATTGTGTCTTAACATATTTTATTTTTGTTGTTATTATTAATATACTTGTTTAATGATTAATAGTGAGGCTTGATTGCAAAAATGGTGCTCACGTGTCACCTAGCTACCAATTAATAAGCACTTGACACCTATTCTCTCGTTCATCTCTACTTCCTAACTGATTAGATAACTGATAGAGATGTTTAATGCACACTTTATAAATAAACAATCCTATTAAATCAGGGACCACACATCATCTGAACCAGAGTACCTAATAATATAAAAAAGTGTAAAATCTTTAACGCCAGAATTATTAACATACCAAATGGCTCATTTAAATTCACCCTCATTTATTTAGAGAGGAGGGTGGAAAACCCAATTTGTGGAGAAAAAAGTTACTTTCCAAACACACACTATAAGGGTTAAATCCCAGCTTTTTGAGTTAATGCTCACTAATCTATCTGTGTTGGCACATCAGATAATGTGTTAATAATCTTGACTATAGAAGTTCGTTAAACTTTAAGAGTGTGTTGTACAGGGCATACTTTGTACCCATACCCACGTATGCAACATAAAAATGCACATTGAATGTAGGTAAGATATTGAATGTGGAGGTCATGGGAATGAAGTTTGTGAGGTTAGTTAGCTCTCATAAGGAGAAACAAGATCAGGAATAAAGTTGTCTGGGTATAAGTGGGGATACCAGGAGTACATGAGATCTTAGAGGAATCAAGGTTGAGAGAGATGGTATGGGCATGTAATAAGGATGGAAACGGAAAGAATACCAAAATAATAATGTAGATGAAAAATACTCCATGGAAGGAACAGATAACAAAAAGTGTGCAAGGAAGAAGATAAGAATAGAAGCAAATAATGGAGTAAGAAAAGAAGAAGAAAGAGAGGCATTTTGTTAAACTGACCCGGCCACAGGCTGTAAACAGTTGTTGATGACTATAGAGTATAGACACATGTCAGTGATTGTACTAATGTGGATTGTTACCTTATTTTGCTATAATATTTGTACACTGTGTTCTTATTTTGCAGTTCTTCCTTGTGGAAGCAGGTGATAGCAGTTCAGCTAGATCGAGCTGATGCGCTCATATCCAGATCAAAGCCTTGTACCATCACAGGACGAAGTTCATCATCTGCCTTCTCGGGTAAGGTCTTGATTTTCTGACCTGTTTTCATGTTGTGTTATCATCCTTTTATACATATTTCTGTTTCTTTCTGTTAGTTAATGACCAACCTTAATTTCCTGGGAATTTAATTTGACAAATTCTTTCCTCCACTTTATTATGTAATAATTTTTTAACATATTCTATTTAATAGGGGTCTCTGAGCTCATGTTTTTTAGTGGTTTTTTTTTTAAATTTAACTCGATCTTAAGTGAGATTTTCATAAAGCTCCTGAGTATTGAGCCAATTCAAGCTTGGGTTGGATAAATCTATAATTTTAAAACTTAACAATGCAAAAAAAAAACAAATACAAAATAAGTGTTAAAATTATTTTAATTATTTTAAATTAAATAAGACTAACTGTACATTAAAAAAGTTTTCAAATCTAAAAGCCTATTTTTAAATAATTTTAAAAAATAAGTCATAATAAATTATAGTATTAAATATGTATGAAGTATGTGATAATACAATACTTCCTTACTCTTAAGGGGCACTTCTCTTTTCCATAATATATCTCTAACACGCCTGTAGAAAACCTCTCCCTGCTGCTCTCGTCTTACTATAGCTTATCTGGTGCCCCCCTTTTGCCTCAATCACACTACCAAGATACTTCACGCTATTTGCTTCTTTCACATCTACTCCAGCCAGTTCTATCACGTTTCCTGACCTGGTTCCCTGCCTTGGCATCACCATCACTTCACTTTTCGCCATACTAAATTTTATTCCATACTTTTCTACCTCCTCATTTCATTCCTGCAGCTGTTCCTGTACATCCTCTTTCTTTCTTCTTTACCCAGTTTTCCTGCCACTTTATTCACTATCATTTCCAACACCAATAAAAATATTAATGGGGTGAGGACACTTCCCTGCTTGACTCCATTTTTTAATTCGAACCACTCTGTCCACCCTCTCTCCATCTTTACACAGTTCACATTATTATCATATGCAAGCCCTACTTTCCTAGCCACTCCTCTTTCTATTCCAGCCTCCTCCATTGATTTCCATACTTTCTTCATATCCATAATATCATGCACTTTTTCCACTACCATAAATGCCATCATCAAATCCTTTCCAAACTCATATCTCTGTCATCAACTGTCTAATTCCAAATATTAAATCTATCTTCGACCTATTTTCTATGAACCCATGGTGTTCCTCTCTCCAACTTCCCTTCACGCTTTTCCTCATTCTCTTTACCAGAACCTTTTCATACATTTTTGCGCATTGACATATCAATGCTATGCCTCTATAATTTTCACACTGCTTCCTATCCCTTTTCTTGAATATTGGTAATACGAGTCTAATACCTTTTATCCAATCCTCTGGCACTTTCTTCTCCCTCCACACTGCCCTTAATACTCAATACCACCACTGTAGACCCATTTCTCCTGCTGCTGTTATAATTTCCATCGTGAGTTTGTCCACACCTGGGGTTTTTCCCTTCCTCGTCCTTTTCAAGACCTCATACTCTCTTCCTTAAAACCATTTTACTCAGTTGCTGACCTGACATTTCAATGGCCATCTGCTGCACAAGACCATCTTTAATAAGTTTGTTAGATTCTACTCTCCCTTTTCCCCCATATATTCAAACTTTATGGCACACATAACTAGAGATCGAATTCCATATTTCTAAAATCTGAATATTAAATTTTCCTTGAGTCTTTAAAAATGTGCAATTTAAGTTAAGTCCTAGTATTTAAAAAGTTGTTTAGAGCTTGGTGCCACTGAAAAATGCTCATTTGTTTGTCATGTCTATTATGTCATAAACCACAAAGAGAACACTTTTTTATAGTAAATTAATTAAATTGATACAGTTCTATCCTTGTTTATGATTTTGATATTCTCTCAACTAAACACCTCTATAAAATTCCTTTTACCAATTGTTTAAAATTAGGTCAAGGTCTTACTTTTCCAAGCCATTGGGCAATAATTCATTTTACTATTAGTCAATGTCTTCATAGTTATTGGAATAAAGATACTTTTATTGAGATTTTTACGAATCTCAAACTTCTTGAATACCATAAAATTCTAGACACGTTTGAGTGGCTGCATGGTCTAAGGCGTCATTCTCATGTTAGATTGGCCTGCTGAAGATGGGGAGATCAGGGTTTGAATCCTGGATGGGTCAACTGTGGGTAGTTTATCCTAAATAATTTCCCACTCACTCCTTCCATGCAAATCCTGGTAGATTACCTATAAAATGCTTCCTTCCTTATCTCTAGCTCATTAGAGTAATTATCACATATATGCATATAACCTGAACAATTAGTAAAATGTAGTGATAATAATATATAGGTTTCAAGATGCCTATCTTTATACAAAACACATCCCAGCAAGTGGGGAGAAGAATAAACAATTTGTCATGCATCACCAGGCACACAATGTAAGGCAAAGAAAGCACCTTGTCAAGGAGCTTAAATTTGCGAGCCCATAAATCTTTCGATTCTGATCTTGATTATCTTTTAAAAGCTTGGCTCTAAATCCTAGTATTAGCATAGCCCTACTATTCCATAATGTTTGGTTTAACATATACACTCGCTTATGTGGGAATTACAAGAAAATGGGTTTCTTTTTTCATTATAGGTATAGGTGCAGCCTTATACAATGTGAGGGCCAGTGGCTCTCATTTTTTGTCGGTTGACAGCTCGTCAACTGCCGCTGACTACAGTACGTTGTCTCCTAGGAAGAAACAGTGTAGAGACGGTGACAACTACAGAAAGAAACACGATAGTGAAGACTCCCATACCAGTGCCGGACAGAAGGTAATCGCAATTGTTCACAGCGATGCCATGGCTGCCGTTGGTTCAAGTGTGGGAGGTCACTCCCGTAGGCTTGATGCGGAAAAAGAGTACATTATCAATATGGAAGCCAGCGTGCCTGCAAAGCCAAATACATCCAGAAAGAATAAGAAAGATTATAGTAGCGATTCAGATTCCTCAGAGACAGATTTGGATGATCCATCTGTTTCCTGTGAAATAGGCGTGCAACCAGAGGGTCAAGTTAAAGTTTTATCTGGTAGGAGAACTATTAGAAGCCTGGTTGAAAGAGAGGAGAAAGAACAAAGTGGTTGTGAGGACAGAAGTGTAAATAGTGAAACAATGTCAATTGGTACCTGTGATATTAATAATGCGGCTGTGGATGTTTTGAATGAGCAGGCGCGCATCGAGAGAATGATCCACCAGGAGCGTGCGGACTATGAATTGGCACTGAGGTTAGAGCAGGAATGGGCGGTTGCAGATAGAACTGTGGACCGTAGCAAGGGATCTTCCAGGGCGTATGAGCTTCGTCAGAGTAAGAGAAGCAGACAAAGTACTCTGGATGAGTTTGCCAGTACTGCAAGACATTAATTTGTGACTGAGAAATATAGACTAGGGATGAATGACTAAATCAAGTGTGTTTTGTGATGTGTGTTATATTTAATTTCTGAGGTACTTTAGATGACAATCTGACCTGGAAAACATACTTTGTATTTGAAAAGACTAAGAGTATAAAAATAAGATAAAACCATAACCGTGTTAAGAATGGTACAGTGGGGAAAATCAGAGGATATTTTTATTATTTTTTTTTAAATATTTACTTTTGTTTTATTTCACTTTCTTGGACTATTACAAAAAATATGAATTTGTAAATACCCAATAAGTGATTGTACTAAAGTCAAATCATATTTATATTGTTTGCAAATGTGCGCTTCTGATTTGTGAAATAGTTTAATTTGTATACTCTTATTTTATTTTAATCTTTGGTAGGTAGCCCTAGACTAAATTAATGGAAATGATTGTTAATTAAATAGATATCCCATCTTAATTCAATGTAGATTCACTAATGTTGTTTAACAACCATAAAACCACACATACAGCTTACTCTAGGTAGAAAACGAACCAGGTAGGGTAGGGTATCGATTTAATTTTAAATTATCTTTAATAGTGCTTGGCAGGTGCCGATTGCCCATTCAATAATCGGCTGATAATGGCATAATTGGTTGGCTCACCTATTCTTAAAACCAATATTTTTTTTAATAAGGGCAGGACACACTCTTCTAGTGACTCTTTATATTTAAGCTCTTGGCAAACAGCCTTGTCCTTTGTTCTGTTGCTAGGAGAAGGGTGGGGGGTTGTACTTATAACCAAACAGTTACTTCTTTCATCAATAACAAGGGGATAGGCAAGGAATGGAGAGGGGGGATAAGGAGGTTGTGTTAAGATTATAAAAGTTAGTGAGTAAGAGAAAATCTGTATTGTATTGGTTGCCCCCAGTATGAAGTATGATCTTTGCAAGGTCATCCACAATATCAAATATCAAACAAACATCTGCACTGCACTGTTGCACATCTGCACTGTTCAAAGGAATTTAAAACTAAGAACTATCAGAGGGTTCAAAACTACATCATTGTGTATAACCCGACCTTAAGGCGGTGCTAATAATAATAATAAAACTACATCATGGATTTAGTACTTATCTTTATTTCAATACTAAAAGTTATTCATCAGTTGATTTTTATAAATTTAATTACACTTATTTAAATTTTGACAAATTTAATGAATCATTTTTTTTTTATTTTTTTTTTAAGTAATATATTTTACATTATATTCTATACATAGATTTTAAAATAAAATTCTTATTTAAATCTATTACAAACTTAGCTAAGATAAAAGTGAAGTCAATTAAACCAAATATCATCATCAACATCAACTTTTTATAGTCTTTGGCCGCGTTGGTTGAAAATTCCTTCATCTTCCTCTATCCTTCACCATTCTTCTTCTTTAAACTGCTTCCATTTTCTCCTCTCACTTAAACATTTTCTTTCTGGGTCTATCTTGTGGTATTTTCCATCATCATATTACTATACGGTATCATCTCTTGTACTCCCTGTACATGCACTTTTTCCCAGATAACTTCATTCCTAATCCTGGTTCTTGTAACAGTCATCAGATTCCTCACAAACTTCATTACCATGGCCTCCACTCTCCTGTTCTCTATTACATTCAATATCCCTGTTTCTTCTGCATACGTGACAATGAGTACAAAGTAAGACTCTGCAAGTACTTGTATTTCGAGCTCCGAGCTGAGCTCGTCGCTTAAGCTCGAGATTGAGTTTGAAAGATTTGTAAGCTCGTCATTTTCAATCTTCCACTTGATGTACTAAATAATCAATTTTTTAAACTCGATAGTAAGTGTATTTTATTTAATTGAGATAATATTGGCATTCACACTTATAAATCATTTGGTTCCTTAACAAATTGCTCAAAATTAATTTCAATTTTCACGTTAATAACGTAATAGAGCTTTAAAACCACTGTCGACCGGTAAATCTATTCAATATTGTCGTCCATTTTGAATTATACTTGATTGAAGTTGTTTACTTGTGTTCCCATGACAAAGCAATGAAAATAAAAATAGCTAAGAAGATTAATAAATAATTGAATGATTCTTTTTACTATTTTTACTTGGTCCCTTTCTAAAATAATAGTGTATGTTAAATTAAATATCAAGAATATATTATTATACTAAATGTTTTCAAACTTAAGATATTTAAAAATCATATTAATTAATATGTTTAGCTACAAAACTAGCTCTAGTTTAGTAACTATTTAGTTATAGAATTATGTTGGTTAACCTGTTTAGAATCAATGTTGATCTTATTTTTTATATATTTTTTATCAAACTTATTTATATTAAAAAAGCATTTACTATTTCATATTGTTTGCTAGAAATATTATTTTAGTCATATTATTTTTAATTTTAAAGTCTCAGCATCAACTTTTATAATCATTAAAAGTTGAATTGAAGTAAATTTCTCAACAAAATAATGTCTAATGAGAGCCCATACAACGTGCATGTGCAACTGTGCATAAAGGAATGGAAATAGAACAGAAGACGTGATAATGCATGATTACACTAAGGAATAATAAACAAAATACAAAACACTTCAGATATCTTTGTTTATAATTCTTACATTTTCTTACTCAAATTTATTCTTATTCTTAGTAGTTTATTTTTCCTTTTTCTTTAGTTTTATCAATTTCCTTTATTATAAAATTTTCTTATAGAGTAAATGAAGTTACTGAAGCATATTTTGGGGAAATATTAGCTTATTAAAACGTCAATTTCATTAATTTTTTCGTCAAGACAGTGTGAAAACACTATAATGTAAAGTGATAGTGAAGGAAGCCAACCTGAAAGGTTAGGCTTTGATATAAGTAGGCATACTTCTCTATTCTTACACTTTTACACTTCTATCTTCTTCAAATTTCCACAGTTGCACATTGTTTTGAATTTTAGGAAATATTTATTTTTCATATGAAGAT
Organism: Timema monikensis; assembly: GCA_902151445.1. Classification (NCBI taxonomy): domain Eukaryota; kingdom Metazoa; phylum Arthropoda; class Insecta; order Phasmatodea; family Timematidae; genus Timema; species Timema monikensis. Next base: position 478,208 of record CABFVZ010000109.1, on the reverse strand, counting down.
ACATTAATGAAAATTAAAACTAAAATTAAAACGAATGTGCAACTGTGGAAGTTTAAAGAAGAGGAAAGTGTAAAAGTTTAAGAAGACATGAAGATAGAAGTGTGTTTGTTCCTTTCTAGGCCTAACCTAAATATTCTTTCAGGTTGGCTTCCTTCACTACCACTTACTTTACATCACTGTACAGTGTTTCTACACTGTCTTGTTAAACATTTCCAAGCCATCATGCGATCAATTTTATTAACTTTTTTATAATTATTGTTGGTGTAATTTTAATGCCCTTAAATACATGAGTGTGAAACCATTTTAATCATTTTTTTCATTAGATTTTTATTTGAGTATTGTTTCTATTTTTAAATTGTGTTTTATAAGTGTTATTTCCATTGTTTAACTCCTTTTTTTCCAAAAGTATTTACTCTTTATAAAAATGAATGTCATTCATATTTTAAGAACATGGGTTTTAATATACTTTAACATTTTAAAATTATTAATATACTCAAACTCGGTAGCTTTCAGAAATACTTGACTCGAATGAAAAAACTCAAGTTCGCAGACCCTTAGTACAAATTACCCCATATACAGCACTTCTTACACTTCGAGGGCTCTTCTTTTCTCCATATCAAGTCTCTTGCACACCTACAGTACAACTCCCCTGCTGCCCTCTTCTTACTAGATCCTCTCTACTCCCATCCTTCCCCTCAATCATGCTTCTGTGATATTTTACACACTGTACCGTCCTCGGCTCTATTTCATCCAACTTTATATAACTTTACTAGGCCTTATCCTCCTCCATCACTTCACACTTGACCTTGCCATGCTAAATTTTATTCCACATTCTTTCACTTCCTCATTTCATTTCCGTAGCTTTTCCTGTATTTCCTTTTCCTTCTCCCCAATACCATCAAGTCATTAGCAAATATCATGGCTTTCATTCTTTCCTCTCTGAGTTTCCTTGCTAGTTTATTCATGACCATTTCCATTAGAAATAGTAGTGACCGAATCCAACTATCTTTAAAATGTGGTAAGGCCAATGATAAACTAAATTATATTTAAATTAACTTTAACGTTTTAATTCTAACTAATATAAACAGACTTAGTAAACAGAACAAAATAAAAATGATCCACATTAATAATTATTTTAGTATTATACTTGCATTTAAAAAAAGAGATAGGGGAGGGGTGTTTAAGACGAGTTAGGGAACAAAAGATGGGGAGAGAGAAATGAAGTTTTAAGGCTGTTGAAGCTATGTGCAAGAAATAAAATTAAAATGGCAAACAGCTTGTATAAGAAGAAAATAGAAAGCCATACAATCACTAGATACTACTAGAATGGGCAGCAAAGTTAGGTGATACACTACTTCCTTAAGGGCTAGGAAATAAAAAGGCAGACTGTAAACATCATGATAATATGAAAAGTGTCCTTAGATAGGAACCATGGGTTTCAGGAGGCAGGTATAAAGGGATGGTAATATAGGAGAAAAGTAGCAAAACAAGAATAAAGCATAAGTGTGAGAAGGCTAAAAAATGAAGAGGAAAGAGAGCTGGAATAGGAAAGGTTTAAGAAAGATTTGGTGGGATCTGCAGAGGAGTTGTGTGGGAGGACAAATTATAAAAGGAAGTGGAAGGAGACATCATTGTTTAACGACATGGTAAAGGAAGCAGTGGAGGGGAAGAATAATGCATTCAGAAGGAGTTTTAAGAAGATAAATTAGGAAACCGGAAGACTATAGGGAAAAGAAGAAAAGAATGAACTAAGTGGTATGGGAAGCCATGATGATTGGATGCAAAAATTGACATACATACTGGAGGGGATGTGGAAGGAAGTAAGAAGGTGTTATATAGTCAGGTAATAAACAGGAGAGAAAACAAGAAGCTAGAATGATGGATGAAGACAGGAAAAGAAGAAAAAAAGCTATGGATGAAATATTTTGATAGGATGTTCCATCTGGAAAAGAAAGGGATCAGATCTAAACAGAGAAGCATGAATAAATAACAACAGAGGAGGAAATGGGTCTCATATGGAAAAATGTGGATAATGCATTAAAGAAGAAGAAACAAGAAAAAAAACCTGGTGTGGACAAACTGACTGTGGAAATGATGAGTCACATCAAGAGCAGGAATACAATGGTTATACATGATTCTGAGATATTATGGAAGGGGAACAAAATACTGTAAGAAGGGAATCATACTATAGATTTTCAAGAAAGGAAACAGTAAGGGGTGTATGAATTTTAGAAGAAAAACGTTGATGTACCACTGTACACAAATATTTGAGAAGATACCGGAAAATAGAATTAGAAAGAAAATTAAAGGAAGGTATAGAGAGAAGGCCGAAGTGGCTAGAGAAGTTTTAATTGAATTGAAGACTATGCATGAGGATAACATGACGTAGATGGTAAAGGGGTGGGCGAAGTGATAAAAAATTGAATGAACCAAGGAAGTGCTATTTGTAATGGAAATGTTAATGAATAAAGTGGTAAGAAAACTCGAGGAAATAATGAAAGCCATGATGTTTGCTGATGACTTAATAGTATGGGAGGAGAAGGAATAGATTCAAGAACAGCTACAGTAGTGGAATGAGGAAGTGAAAGAGTAAGGAGTGAAATTATTGAGCATGGCGAAGTGAAGTAATGGTAATGACAAGGAAGAGGAAATAGCCTAGTAAAGTTATAAAGTTGTATGGAGTAGAGCTGAAAATTTTTTACAGAATGTTAAATATCTTGAAAGCATGATTGAGGAGAAGGATGGGAATAGAAAGGATCTAATAAGAAGAGGGCAGCGGGGGGAGAACCTTGCTATGGAGAAGAGACGTGCCCTTGAAGTGTAAGGAAGTGTTGTACAGGGTGTACTTTGTACCCTTTGTCCCCCTCTGAGTTATAAACATGGGCAATGACTGTAAGAGAGACTAGAAAAGTGGAGGCTATGAGAATGAAGTTTGCGAGGAGCATTTTAGTAGAACCATGATTAGGAATGAACTTATTTGGGAAAGAGTAGGTGTACAGGGAGTACATGAAATAGTAAAAAAAAAGCAAAACTCATGGAGATGTATGTCGGTAAAAGACCGTAAGAGAAACCAAGAAATACATAGGGGTGGCAGTAAACCAAAAATTATGGGGGCAAGTTAAAGGGTAAGAATGATGAAAGAATAGCTAAAGATGGAGTCATTTTACTAAATCAATCTACCCGGCCACAGGTTGTAAACAGTTCATAATGATGTTGGTTATCTTTGTTATGTTTGGAAGAAGGTATAGGAAAGATAGATAGAAACACATAAAAGGGAACAAACACAATATTAATTCAAAATGGAGAAATTTAGTGTTTGTATAAAGTGTATTCCCTTGTCTCTTTTTGTTTATAAAACTAACAATGACGAAAAATTATTCTATTTGTATTTGAATATGTGTTTGACTGTTTTTACTATGGAAGAAAGAAAGATGTCACCTTTGTACTTTGAATTCTTCCCCCATTTTTCCTCTTTCTCTAGGTTTTCTTCATTAAATTTACATATTAGTTTATTTTTCCTCTATTTTTATCAATTTCCATTATTATAAAGCCCATTCAACATTCATGCATTCAGTTTTTTTTATTCATTTAGAACCGCGTCTTACTACTCATTGAGGTTATACGCGTGAGTACTATTTGCGCTAATGGGTTAGGAATTGTGAAGGTTGAATTTAGAGAAATTGAACCTGCATTTGTGTGGAGGGAGAGTGGAAAATCATTTAGGAAAAACCAGCCCCAGTTCACCCGACTGAGACTTGAACCTCGATCTCCTCGTTCTCGGCAGGTTAGCTCTACATGAAACTAGCGTGTTAGCTAACTACGCCACTGAGGTGGGTCATACATTCAATTAGTGCTAAATTGCTGATCTGGGGCCTGGTTGTTAGGTTTATTTTATAATTTTAATTGCTTCTGAGCCACTAATAAGAAGTATTATTAGATTTCTAAAACAAATTTTGCTTGAAAAATAGAAAGAAAAACTTTTTTTTAAGTACTTAAAGTCTCAAATCATCCTAAAGATTTGAGGTCTCATCCCTAGTTAATATAAAACCGATATGTGACAAAATTATTTTAAAATATGGTAAATTATAGAATTAATTTTTAAATATACATTATATATGGAAGGAGGTACAGTAAAGGTGGATATAAACATATAAAAGAAATGAACATAATGAAAAGAAGAATACAGTTCACTCTTTACATTGCTGCCATTGGACAATGAGGTAATGGCTGCCACTTGGAGGAAATCGATCATTGCCGCCCAATCCCCTGACCTAGGTTTCATTCTATCAAAACTCAGCATAAGGGAGTGTGAAATGTGCAAAGCTACTTTCTAAAAGAGGAACCGAAAAGGGACATTGGAAAGGATGACAGGACACTCGGATAGTTTCATTGTAAAAGTCATATTGTGTTCGTTCCTTTTATATGTTCCTATTTACCTTTCCTGTACCTCCTTCCAAATAAGATACAATTACCTCATAAACTGAAAAGAGGTTTTCCTTATAGATATTTTTAAATATATAAATTAATAGTAGTAGATACATTAATTATGATACTATTCAACATTTCTAAGTACAGTTTTAAAAGAGCATTTGTGAAAATAGGTTAGGTTGTGTAGATTTAATTATATGTATATGTAAACTTTTACACCCCTCTCCCCCTCTTCAATTCTTTGCCCATCTGCAATACAGCTGTTCACTTTGTGCTAAACCCCTACCAGATAGAATAGTTAAATATTAATTATTTTTAATGTACATATTACTCTTTTTCACTCATCATCTTTGCAAACATATGCCTTTCTTATTTATTCTTTAGCTACTATTCATAATTTCCTCCATTTAATAACCAGTTTACGTCACACCTTGACATTCCAATGGCCATTTGCATAGTTGGGCTCCTCTCACACTTTACCCCCCTTTCCCCACTAACTGTCGATTATTTCACAAACCACATCCCCAACAAGTAGAGAAAAGAGTAAATAATTAGTCATTCATCAGGAGAAGGCAAAGAAATATACATTTTCAAGAAGCTTGAAATTACAAGCCCATAAATAAATCTTTTGTATCGAGTATCTATTTAAAACTTGGCTGGAAATCCAATTAATTGCAGATCCCTAGCGTGAGCCATATTTTGAAATAAAATATGGAATTAAATATTGCATTTTAGCTGAAGATGTTTGTGGTAATTTATCGCTTGCCGAGTCATGTACATTTGTACAAGGTGACACGTACATTTAGCTCTTCTCTTAAGTTAATTTTCATCAACTATTTTATTTCCATAACACTTTTTTAGTACAATGCAATGTGCCTATTCTCGCCCTCACAGATGGACTGTATTTTTAAGAATCAGACAACCCCACTTTTTGGTTAAAATAGTCACATTTTATTATGTGAGGAAAAAAAAACTGCCATATTTTATTTACAGTCTGTTTAAAAATGAGGTGGCTCAATGGCTAAATAATGTTATAGTAAAGGAAATTAATAGAACTAAAGAAAAAGTAAAAATATCAAGAGTAAATTTGATGAAGAAAGCCCACCTGGGGAAAGAGGAAAAATGTGGGAAGAATCCAATGCACAAAGGTACATTGTCTTCTATAGTAGAAATAGTCACACACACATTTTAACACAAATAGAATAATATTTCGACATTTTTGCCTTTTTCAATCACAAAGAAGAGAGTACAAATAACACAAACACTGGATTACTTCGTTTTAAATTTAAAGAAACTTTTTCTTTAGTTCTGCCAATTTCCTTTATTTACAGTTTGAGAGATGAATAAGACATAAATTAAATCTTATTTGTTAACATATACTTTAAATACTTAAATTGTGCTTTAGTTTGAAGTCATACTGATAATTTTCTCAATTATTTGTAACTTTAAGTTGTGCTACTTTTATTTAGTCAAATTGTTAATATTTTGTTTAGAGGTGTAATTACCACTCTTAAAGTTTGAGGACTGGAATAAATATATATTCAGAAGCAAATGAGAATAAAAATATGCTAGCTTGTATTATTTTATTTTTTAGTTATAGTGACCGTTTGTTGACATACCTTTGAACACCAAATAATAATTACTTAACCATTTTATATTGGGGCTGAATCAAAGTTTAATTTTTATTGTTTTTTGCTTGAAAAAATATATATTATACTATGCTTAGTACCATAACTTTATGCACTAAAATCAGATAGAAAATGTTTTATTGTACATTTTTTTGTAATATTTCATTCTAATATTATAAATCAAAATATTATTAAATTATTTCTTAATGATAATCAATTTTCAACAGCTCACTATGGTAATAGTTGAGTAACACAGAATCAAACCCCAACCAGTGGTGTATTCTGAGAAAAATTAACAGGTATGCTGTACTCTAAAAGTTGTAACGAAGATTTGGGGGTCGAGGACCCTCAACCACCGTTGTCCAAGAACGTCAAGGGATATATTTGAAGATGTGTCCATATAGAACAATGGTTCGCAAACATTTATTATTTTTCTTTGTGTGCTATCTTAGGAAATTTTGAGCCCCCACTCCCATATTCTTTCTTCTTTTATTTATCCATAATGATGATTAGTGTCCACTCAAAATCAATTGGTAATAAATAAAATGATTCTTAATATTCTATCATTTTATTTATTACCAATTGTTTTTGCTCAATGCACTTTATTTCATACATATCCACTCAAAATATAATAAAAGTAACTCCATGGTGTCAGCCCACATTCAGACTATACCTACCGAATGGCTACCAAGCTGTATGGCGAATTAGTGCCAACTCTTGCAGATAGAGGGTGTCATGTGGTCAGCACAACAATGATTCCAGCCATTAAGCTCGGCTTCTATACCGGAGCCACTACTACTTTATTTGAGTAGCCCCTTATTTATCCACACTAGGCTGAGTCTAACCCGTTCCAGACCCACTGCTTCCCAGATAATCTGGAAATCCGTGGTCAGAACCTATGACCATTAGACCACATAGGCAAATTGTAATCAAATCTACATGGTTAGAAATTTAAGTCAATATTAATGTCAGGGCTAAGAGTGGTGTGGGAACATTTCTGAATGCATAAGAGAGACATCCTATTCAATAAGCCTAGTGTAATTAAAAGCACACAGTTAGCAATACTCAAAGCAAACAATCATAATAAGAGTAAAATGAAGTGATACGTCGATCAAGCGTTCATCAGATCTTGGTGAGAGGGAATCAGGTGAATTGTACAACTCGCGTTGCAATTAAAATTATTTCTTAAAGCCTAACTTATCTCACACAATGCTGCATGGAAACAAACGAGTCTCCCAACTTGAGAATTTATGCTCCAGAAGTTATTTAGATGTGTGAACTCTGACTAACATAGGGTAGATTATCTCGGACTATTAATATTCTACCGCTACTCATTGGCCTATTGCTAAGATATTTACACATATATTTTGCTGTAAGCAGTGGTGCACCCAAGGGGGGAGAGGGGCAAACAGGGTATTTGACCTCCCCTCTTTCCCCAACACCACAAATATTGTTAATAGAAATTTAAATAATATTAAGTATAACTAAAATATTTAGCATTGAAGATGTGTAGAATGTATATGCTACATTTTAAGACCAGGCTTCAGACTTAAGCTTAATATTCAAAAGGTTTACCGTTACACACAAAATTAACAATTGAAAAGACATAAATAATAGCTTCGATACTATTTGCATTATTTAAATCTCTTAATTACTATAAGGTGACCTGGTGGTCTAGGGGTAAGGTGTCAGACTTCTGTGCTGGCGGCCGGGGTTCAATCCTCGGTCCCGGCACAGATTTATCTGATTATCAAACCCTTCCTTCACATCTGACAAGACATCTTGTGAATGTGGGGAATGCCAGGCCTCCACCGTGGTTCGGATTCCACGTTAAACTGTAGGTCCTCCATTTCATCTCGCAATCACCCTACCATTACACATTAGCGTAAGTGCGTATAACCCGAACGGGTAGTAAGACGCGGTGCTAATAATAATAATAATAATAATTACTATAGAACTACTTCAAATGATTTGTAAAAGCATTTAATATTTATAAATATTCTCGGCCTTCAGAGCTTAGGAGGCTGTGCAACCACAAACCCGCTCTCTCCATCAAAATGTCATTCTTGCTACAGCCTTGATTGAATGCCTTCCCCAAAGTAAATGGCTTGGTGTGCCACTGATTAAGTAAATTATGTGAAAATATATTTTATTTTACCTTTTCCTTCTAAATCATCTTGAAATGGTGAAATCACACTTCTTACTTTTGGGATTCTTTGATGTATAAATTATATAAAATCACAATGACTAATAAGCCATTTATGTAAAACAAAAACTAAAAGAACACTATTAAAACTCCACGATCCTTTCTACTAAAGAAAAACAAGAATTACCGTCAAGTATGGTTAAAGGTTTTATAAGTGCTGAAATGCCTACATTTGAAAGAGTGTTTAAATGTGTTTGCCAAATACATGATAATACATGTGACTAGAATACCTAAACATAACTCAATGTATTTAATTAGTGTATAAGTTAAGTGTTAAAGTTGGTTACATATACTAACAACTATTATTTTACAATTAATTTTATATATATTTTATGTAATTTTACTTAAACTATACTAAATTAGCTTAATAACTAAACATTGTGATCTTGAACCTTTTTCAATAGTTGGCACAATGCTTAGCTTGCTTCACATGAACAGCATGACCTGGGATGTAAAAATTGAGCTCATTAGCCAATTACTTATGGGCTAGAGGAAAAGAATGTGTTGCAACCCCCTAGACATTGGGCAAGGCCAATAGAGCCTCCCTAGCTTGCCTTGCATTTTTCAAGTAGCAAGCCCTGGGTTTCCTATTGTGCTAAGTAGAACCTTTTGGAAGAAGAATTACTTAAAACACAGTATTCTTGGAATATGAACCAATATTAGTTTTAAAATTAATAATTCATCACATGTATATTTATTAATAATTTAAACATTAGTGTTTACACAGTTCACACAGACAGCATTGAATTAAACAAAAAACTAGTCCATATCATTGTGGGTATGCGGTGCAGGACTAGCATACCCAGAGAATACGCCACTGACCCCAATGGAGAAAAACTGTGTAAAACTACTCTAACGAATATACTGTAAAAATTAGGTGTATAGATTTTTGCCAAGGATATTTAGAAACAATTAAAATTTTCACAAATATATTGATAATATATTTTGAGATTTCTTTGAATTAAAGTTTGGTTTTGAAGCAATCTTTAGAACATGGTCAGTTTTGAAACCATTAACATAGGACAAGATTAGTTATACTGAATTGTTTTAATGAAATAGTTCAGTATAGGACTGGTTAGAATTTGGTATGTTAGGTTTGTGTTTGTGAAAGTGTCCAAGTGAGAGGAGAAGAATAGAAGAAATTAATAGAGGAAGATGGTATTTTACTAAACTGACCCGGCCACAGGCTGGAAACATGATGATGATGTTTGGATAATGAAATAATGCTCATTATTAAAGTATTACATGATTAAATTCACTATGCTATTTAAAAAATTGTTAAAATCAGGAATTCTTGTGATAAATGTATCTTCCTACAAATGTAACAAGATACCTCAAAAAATAAAAAGGTTTTTCTTAAAGTGATTTATTCATTGAAGAATAAAAGATTGTCATTCTTTTTAAACAAGGTGTAAAATGAATGTAGTAAAAATACAAACACAAAACTACACTGACATCATTGCCACATGATCATCTGTTCCTTGGTCTCAGTCAATGTCTGATACATTGAAAGGTACTTTAGTGTTATCTCATCGCCATAGTTTTTTACATAGCAAAATTGTCTATATCTTTGGCTTAAGCTAATTTTTCTTAGCTCTAGAGGCGATAGTTTTTGGTGAAATTTTACACCCTTACAAACTCCTTTAGCTGTACACACATCACTGAAATATTGCATTCACCTCTTAGTTAAACATTGCCTAGGGGCGATTTCATTACAATAAAGCTTTCACGTGGTGCAAATTTAAAATGCTGCAATGCCAGAGATTTAGATATATTTGCAACTCCAACCTTTCAGTTAAAAACGTTCACCCATTCTGTTGCTTGGATTATTGTACAAAATGTTTCAAAAGTTTGTAATATTCTACCAGTTGTATGGTTACCTCTTTCCTATGAACAACTTTTTCAATATGGCCGAAAACTCAATTTTCAGGCATCTAAGAATGTCTTGATACAGGAAATATAAGGTGAACTGAGGTAATGTACATTGGTGGGTCACGTTGGAACCACTTAACTACCAATCCACTCTTGATGCTATTTTTGTTTTGACCACCACACCCATTCGCAAACAGTCGTACATGTTAGGCATAAACACTGTGTTTTGTAATCGAAAATAAAACGTATGAAACTATTACGTTGGAACCTTTGTGACAGTCCAACTCTGTCCATGCATTTATAAAGTAGGCTTATTCTCTTTGTTTTGGTGTGATTTTGAGGTTCCCTTAAAAATTGTAAAATTATAAATATAAAACTGGTGACTGTGATATACCGATTGATTTGATATTTTTGGCAATCAAAAGACAGTGTAATTTCACTTTTGTCTTCTTTTGGAAACATTGCCGTGAAGCTTGTGGATTCTTAAATCTGTCATTTTTCTTGACGTTCTGTCTTTTCGCTTCGTACAGTATTGTTTTGCAAGCTCCTCCACACTTTTTACAATCAGATTTATCATCTGTAATGCATTCTTTGGCAAGTTTCTACATCCTAAATTATGATATTCCTAAAATACTAGTGAAAATCTTTTGCCATAGCTTAACTGTACTAATTTACACCCTGAGGCTGTACAAAACATAGTTGTGTGTTGTTTCAGTCTCGATGTATTTCAAAATATAATTTTCTTGTGTATTATTGTCACTGGTTTCATTAAAGTTGTTGTGAAATCTTTGTAAATCCTGTTTATTTAGTTCATAACAATTCAATCAATTTGACTAATATTCTTGTGTTTTGTATTTGTTGGTAATAATTTTGAAGTGCCTGAAACATACACGTAAAAACCACATTATTAATGTCTAATGACCAAAAAGGCTACGTGTCTATGTAAATATTTATTTTTGTGTATTTTTCTCATTTCTGTTTTTTGTGTATAGAAGGGCTGTGGAGTCGGTATACTGACTCTTCTATAATGGGCTAATGTATATTAATTAGTAATAAGTAATAACAAATTTACTACAGTAAAATACATCATGGATTAATTCATGGAAAGCTTATTTGGCATTGTGAATTTATATTTAGATAAATTTGTCAATATTGGTCTTAAAAATAAAAAAGTATATGATTAAAAATATATATACGATATATTGAAAAATAGCATGAGATTTTATTTTAAAGTCGTTGTCGGTACATTTTTACAGATTTCAACTCGGACTTCCTTCAAAATTGCTCATGACTCCCACTTCACAACCCTGGTGTATAGGTCTATGGTTTTGTATTTTGCTCCCTACACTCACAGAAAACTGTTTCTATTCAGAACCATTCAACAAGTTGTGCAAAACTAAATAACTTAAAATAAATTTAAACCTATTTGTCTAAGGAATTTTGAGTTAAAAGGCATGTATATTTATAATCAACATAGGCTTCAATCATAGAAACAGATAAATGTACAATAGTAGGTTAGGTCTAGTTTCTAGAGGTTAGGCCAATAACTTGGCCAAATATCAAAATAAAGATGTGATAAAAAAAAAAGCTCAACTAATCGGTTTTCCTTGTATTAATTTCCATTTGGAAAAAGCTCTTGTCTTCTACCTTCCTTTTCCAAGAGGACATGGAATAATGTTTACATTTTGTAATATCATTTCCTCAGAATCCATGGTTACAAGATATCAATAGTAAAGATTTTAGAACATTAAATTAAACATTACGTCTTCTTCCCTCTACATTTCTTCCACCTATTAATATAACATTTCTGCCAACTTTGGAATAAGAACTAAATAACGTGACATTAAATAGCATTAAACACTATACAAGATTAAAGAACTCAAATTAATGGCAGCCATACTTAACACAGAACAAGACCACTTTTGAAGTAAGCTTAAGAAGTTCTGAAGAAGTCCGGCCATGAACAAAGAGTTTTGTTTCAGTGGACATACATTTTTTTGGTGTATTTCAACTCAATAATTTCATAGAATATAAAAAATCATAATATAGTGATGTGGATATAACTTTTTTCTTTTATTTGAGCAGAGCAAGTTTTGATTTTGTATGACTCAATTAAATATCAATCAATATAAATGGAGTATTTTAGCTGTTAATATTTATATCAGCAAAGCTTCACACACACATACACACACCTAATTTATATATATATTGTTTTCTATTTAGCTATCATCAACTGTTTCTAGATGGTGGTCAGATCAGGTTAATACAATTCCTCCATCCTCCTTTTACCATTCTTACTCCCTTATTTGATTACATTATTTTCCTCCCACTCGCGCACTTGCTGTTATCTGTTTCTTTATTACATAATAAAAATACCGATTCTATATTTGTTCCTGTATATGTATACCACTAAGCTCAGTCGGTAGTATATTTTTCTACTGAGCTAGGGGTCCCAAGGTTCGATTCCCACCATGGCCGAAAAATGTATCATTAGTGAAATGTGGGTTTACCCTTTCAAAGTGATAGTTTTACAATATGGCTAGATGTGTTAGCCTTTTTATAAAATGTCTGAAGTTTGGACAGCCTTATTGTGGTCAAATGTTTCCGTCACATTAAGGCTGCAGGTATCTAACCATTTTACAAAAACGCTACGTCTCCTCAACCAAATTGACATAGAAATGTTTTTTCAACCAAAATGTGGCGTTTTGTAAAAAGCCTAGTATTTTTATAATAAGGCTGACTACATAAAGGTGCTGTGACATATATATAACAAAATTAACACTTAAAACTATATACAGTTTATATTCAATTCAAGCTATGTTTTCAAAATGTGGGTTAGTTTGGTTTTTTTCATCCAGGTTTAATTATGATGTTATAATAGGCTAGCTCCAAATCAAAACTTTAATTCATTGTTTAAAAGAAGCATTTGTGATATACTTTAGTGCAATTTTTATTAGGGGTGTGCTAAGCTTAAAAACTTTGACTTGGCACTGAAAAAAATGTCAGCTTCGACTTGAATTTGGCTCTAACCATTACATTATAAATTGATATACATGTGAAAAAATAATAAGTAATTTAATTGCATGTTGTGATAATAGCTTGTATTAAAATAACTGTGCAATAAAACGTTATATACATAAACTTATTGTATAAGGTTATGTAAATAAGCACATATTTTTTCAAGGTTAAATCAATAAACAAAATATATTAAGAATTTGGCTTTAAGAATATTTTCATATATTCAATCTTGAGTTTACTTCGAATTTAAAATTGGACTTTGCATACACTTATTTTCCATAAAGCTACAATACAAATTTTATTTTCAATTTTTGTCATTTTGTGCTGTTATGTATTACAATAATGTGAACTTGTCAACAATATGTATAGTGTAATTTAACTGCCTGATCAATTAAATTTATCAGCAAAAAATGAAATTTGCTATACCTGTTTGCAATAAAACATTTTTAAAATGATAGTTGTTGTTTGATAAATAAACATACAATATAATATTTTTTTTATCAACATGAACACAAATATTCCTAAAGCAAAATATAAAGATTCAATTTTGCTTCAAGAATATCTCTTAATTTTCACCTGGAAATATCATGTCCCTAGTCAATAATAACAATTTAATCAAATGTTTTGTGTTGTCCTTTGAGTTGGAGTAACAATCTAGTTACATACCAGTAATTCAAATTGTATACTCTTTCATGACTAAAAACCTATAAATAAATCAATTTTCACTAGAAAATCCACCTTAATCATGCAATATTAAGTAATCTAAGAATAAAAATTAATCAAAAGCTTATTATTTGGTATTGTAGACTTTGTTTACACTTAAAAGCTAACACCAATGTAAGACTGTTACCTTTCAGGGTATATGAAGTGTACCTACATGTTTTGTTTTTCCTCTCCTTACATTGTATCTTTAATTGAGCTATTTTGATCATAGATCTAATATAAAATCACATTACTTTCTCTCATCTTAGAGCTAAGATAAAATCACATTACTTTCTTTCCACCATTGAATATGCTACAAATTATATTTTTAAATCATTAAAAAAATAACATACATTCAAAGATTTTATAATATTGTAATATACCATTTCATTCTTTTCTCAAAAATTTTCACTACTTATTTAGGGAAGTATCATACTCTAGTATAATCAGTTATTGTATTTAAAAGAATACTTTTTTTCTAGTATATTTATTTTTAGTAACACATCTTACCAATTTGGGTCATACACTTATGTACTAATTACACTAATTGTTAGAGATTATAAAGAGTTGACTTTAGAGGAAGTATACCCACATTTGCGCGGAGAAAATGGGAAACCATTTAGTAAAAACCACTCTCAGTACAGCTGACCAGGATTGAACCACGATCTCCCCATCATCAGCGGTCTAGTCTAGTGCAAGAGTGGTGCTTTAGATCATGCTGTCACCGAAGAGGGTTTTTATAAGTAAATAATATTGATAATGACGCCATTACCAAAATTCTCTTAGCAAATGTGAGATGAAATATCTTATAAGTAATAAGAATTCATAGTACTTAGTTTGTGATTGCACATAAACCGGTAAGAAAATCAATATCCATATAAAAACTCAGCATACCAGTACTACTGCAATAACCATTTATGTTTATTATATTAAACCATTTACTTCTGTCATCATGAAAAAGAAAGTGTGAGAAGTACTTTACAGTTAAAGTAGAGAATTTGAAAATATAACGAGACATAAGGATTAAACTATGTTCTTTATTCTAATATAAAGGGTGTGTAAAACTTAGACTTTGCTTCAAAACAAATATCAGTTTTGACTTTATTTCAAAAACAATTCTGGATGACAGTTATGAAGCTTCACCAATAAAAATATTGTTAGCTAAAATACTCATATTATTTGTTTTTTTCTCTTTAAAAGATAACAAACAATCCACTTTTTCCTTCCAAAACAAAGATGTTAACACCATAGTTCATCCACAGTATTTCTGTCTTAAAATAAATCACTCTCTAAATGCTCCAAATAAGTAGTCACACAGTTTGAGACATTAAGCTATCAATAGAATGGAGTGCTATTAAGGTAGAGATCGAGTTTCAAATGTTGTCCGAGTGCACTTGAAATTGATTTTACAATCTCCTCTCTACACAAATATAGGTTTACTTCTTAAACTAAATTTTTCATCCTTTTTAAGCTGTAAATAGACTGGCCACCAGGGCCAAATCAAGAGGTTCTGAAGAAGGTAAGCAATGCCAACAATTCTCCTAAAAATTAGTCTGAAAATACACTAAACACATAGTAAATAGACATATAAATTGAGCTATTCCATGATGTACCAGACTTAAACCAACTCCCAATGACATCACTCCACATAATTTCCATTACACATTTCAGTTTTTCCTCCAAACAGGGTGCATTAACAGTGACCGCTCATGGATTGACAAGTGGATGGAGTAGACTACTAAATGTTTTTCTCAATTTAGTAACAAACTTATCAACATAAGTGGGCACACATACTCAAGCTTGCTTAGTTTAGTTTGCTGATGTCAAGGAGATCAAAGTTTTAATAAAAGCTGTGTGCACAAACAGTGGTTTTCCCTAAATAATTTACCACTCCATGCAAATGCAGACATGTTTATTATAAATTCTTCCCTTCGCATATCCACCCTGCTTCATCATCGTCAACTTTTTTCTCCCACCATTCTTCTCCTCGCTCAAACAATTGCTGTTATCTGCTCCTCCCATTTATTTCTTGGTCTCCCTTGTGTTTTTTTTCCTACATACTTTATCTTCATCATTCTCTTTGGTATTCTTTTCTTTTCCATCCTCATGCATGGCCATACCACATCAGCCTTGCTTCTCCTCTATTATCTTATGTACTCCTTGTATCCTCAGTCTTGCCCATAAAATTTAATTCCTAATCCTTTTTCTCCTCATGATAGCTAACATGCTCCTTACAAACTTCACTTCCATGGCTTCCACTTTCCTTGTCTTTCTAACATTCAATGTACTGTAAAAGTTTTGACCTCATCTCAGGAACACTCATGGTCAATGCATTCACACCAACCACACTAAGCCAGTGAAACCTGTGATATTTTATCTCCATAAACACCATTTACAATTTAACTCAAGAGTAATAAAGGCATTTCTTCAATAGTTGTAATACTTCTCAGCTTCATTGGAGGGAGTTTGCCAATCAATACATACCCAAATCGAGACAACCCCATCTGACTTCAACCTGAGATACAGCACCCTCTTTCTCGATATCCTTAACCAATACCATAAATATATTAACTAATAATCATTAGCATATTTAAAAATGTTAGATATAATAAGTGTGCCTAAAAATTTTCAAGACAAGGTTTGAACCCAAACTAGACCATACTAGTCTTTCCTGGAAGTGATTGGATAGAGCAAATCTTAATAACTCGACCAGAGACTAGGAAAAATTTGAGTTATGGTCTAGAAAAAAGTAATTTCCTATTTCAATTGGGTAACAAAATAAATGTATACCTAAATTTTTATTTTATAATAAATAAGGTCCAATGAAAAAAAAACAATAGTTATCCATGTGGAAAAATCAAATCTGGACAGATCTGACTGGTTCTGGACCAGATCTGGCTTGTTCTTGACCAGATCTGAATATTATTGGAAGATAATTTACAAGTATTGATATTAATTTATTTATATTTGTGCTTATTGTAGCCCATATAGGGCACCTTTCACATTTGAGAATTAATGGGGTTAAATTAAGGTCATGCATGATTATTGGGTGTGGGAAAAAAGATTTATTCAACTATCAACTTGGTATAAAATAATTTATGCTACCTAGAATTATCACACACAACTTTCATCACTTCATCGGGTTAGGATATTTTTTCCCTACAAAATCTATCACATGACCCCATGGGCTATGGAATTAAATTAACTTACAAATAGACCCACCTCGGTGGCGTAGTTAGCTACCGTAACAAACTAATTTTGTGTTGAGCTAGACTGCGGAGGATGGGGAGATCGAGGTTCAAATCTCAGTCGGGTGAACGGGGGTGGTTTATCCTAAAGGGTTTTCCACTCTACCTACATGGAAATATGTAATAATTTCCTTTGAATTCAGCCTTCCAAATTCCTGACCCATTAGTGTAATTAGTACTTAAGCATACAACACAAACGGGCAATAAGATGCTGTGCCTAATAAAACTCAAAAATATATTTTTTTCCATTAGTTAGACACACAAAATAAACAAGATCATGTTAGGATAGTTTGACCTTAAAATCTACCACATGGCCATGGGTTATGGAATTAAATTACTTAGAAATTTATATGTTTTATTATTTTTTTCAATATTTAAACATTGTTCAAAATAAACACGATCAAAATCGCAAAATGAAATTTACATAGATTTATTTATAACTAATTTAACGGGTTAATTTTCAACAAGGCCGTAGCCAGCCAATCACTTCAGCTAGAAAAAATTCTAAATAATAAACAGTTTTAGAAGCTCTCTGAAGTGTTTTTTTTTAAATGGTAAAATAACCCTCTAGCTGCCGAAGGCTTGGAAAATTTCTAAATATTAAACACCTCTAGAAGTTTTCCGAAGTGCTTTTTATGGTAACACAGCCCCTTAATTTGTATTTGTATATTAATCTTGATATTGTTTGAACCATAAATAAAGCCATATATATTTTGTTCATAAAATTTCGCAGGGGGTTGAACACCCAAAACCCCCCCCTCGCTACGGCCTTGATTTTCAAGGTCCTAAATAAATGTAAATAAAATTAATAATAATAAAACAAAGGGTCAATTTTTAGTAGGAATATTTTTGTTTAAAATGTAAATATTCATACAATACAATTTAAAATTTACAGTTTAGTTAAAAAATATAATAATGTACTAATTAGTACCAATATTTTTTAATAAACTATCAAGTTCATTAATTTTTATTTACATTTTGGAATTGGGTGGTTTATTTTATCATTTGTTTTAAAAATGTGTTGCACACATTCAAGTATAGTTGGGGTGGGGATAAGTTGGCAACCTGTATTTGATTTGCTTGTGTTTGTAAATTGGAATAACAGCATTTTTATTGATGTTTGACATATTTTACAAGAAAGCATAGCAATTTCTTTTTTAGTTGAGTGTAAAGAAGATAATTTGGTGAAAATTTGCGAATAGAATGAACAACCAGAGGTTGACGATGTGGCCAGCTGGAAAATTTATGAAGGGATATGCAGCGAAAGTGCTGACAAAATTATGTAAATTAAAATTCTTTTATACTAATCTTAGGCTTTTAATTTTATGATACTATAAATCTTATTTATTTTATATACGCTTGTTTATAATTATGATGGATTCCTTGACAGTTAAGCTAAGGACTTATCCATAAATAAAACTTAGTTACTTAGGTGCCGTGGCGTTAGTAGCTATAGTAGGCTTACATAACCAAAAAAGTACTTTAAAACAACCTAAATAAAAGAGTGAATATTATAATCCAATTAAACACATAAAAAACTGCACGATGAATATTATTAACAAGTAGGCCTACTACTGGTCCTAAGTTAGAAAATTGATTCATGCACTCACAGCTGCACATCAATACAGAGTTTGGCCATAACTTTTATGATTCTTAACCATTTCCCAAAACGCCTTTGAATCAGCATAATAATATTGACTGCATAAATATATCAATATTTTCACATATTAATTATTTATATTTTTAAAACCACATTTTGACCAAAACCAGGATTAAATTAGTTTTGACCAATAACTTTCCACTTTCTCGCCAGTACCGTACGGTATTTAATTCAAGTTGATAACACTAATAGAGCTAGTTTAAATAATTGTTCATATAAGTGGACTTGATTAATCTTATAATTATGTTATTGGTATTAACTGTATGCCCTTTTTATTTCAGAATTTGCTAGGGTCAATGCAACAGCTCGAGATTTCAAGGTTATTAATGACTTCTTTATAAAGATGCAATTGGAAACACGGCTTTGAGAAATTATAAAAAGTGAATCATAGGCTGTATTCGAATAGTCCAAGACTCCCTAATCGGACCTTTGAGTTTTAAACTTTATGCAGTCTTGATGATTTTACACTTCTCGCGCTGTTCATAGTGAAGACTGCATCAAACTATTCGAGCAGCAGCAACCTTATTTAAAATGGAAAACGTAAGTCAGTGCTCTAGCATACTAAACGATAGTAGTAAAACAATTGCTAGTGAAACAATGCAACTGACACCGCAAGAACACACGGCTGGTAGCCTTCGTATCCATGATGCGCAAGACCTCGAAAAGACTGCATAGATATCGTTCGCAACTATTCGGACAGATCTACACTTGTCACGGGATTTCCAATGGAGCTATCAAGGGCACGATTCAAGGTGACGCCGCATAAGTAGACTATTCGAATACAGCCTAAGTTTATCACAGGACATTTAATTTTGTTATTTAATATGATCCAATGAAAATTTTTTATAAAACATATAATCTTTTCGTATTATTTTCATGTTTATAAAAATACTTGAAATAAAATGTATTTAATCTATTTAATTTTTTTATTTACACATTATTTATTTACTAGCACCACATCTTGGTTCCCATAGGCCTACAGGTCCTAAATACTCTAATGGGTTAGGGATGAGGCAGGTTGTTATTAGAGGAAGTGCACATTAACTTCTTGAAATTAAATAGTACATTTTTCATTAGATTTGTAAAAAAATTGACATTTTCTAAGCCGTTTCATTTCTGAAAATTAACAGGCGTGTATTGCAGTATAGGATGGACTTCCAATAACGGGAAGATCGAGGTTCGAAAATCTGTTTGATCTACCGAGGGAGATTTTTCTGCAATGGTTTTCCAATTACCCTCCACACAAATAAAAGTACACTTCATCCAAAAATCAACCCTACTCATCCCTAACCCATTAGAGTAATAAGTATAAATGTGTACTACCCAACAGGTATTAAGATGCAATCTGCTATTAAATAAAAAACTTACCTTTATTGAAAGTAATTTATAGAAAAAATTAGATTGCTTCAAATATAACTTCTAGCTAAGAATATTCTAGATCTGCCAAGATCTGGAATTTCAAGATCTTTCTACATCTGGCCAATCACAGATCTCCCCAGATTTGGCGTTTTTCCACATGGGATAATACTTTAAAATACGAAAATTGATTAATAAATAAAAAATGAAAGTAGAAATAAATGAAGGCCTACCAGAGAAAAAATTGGACAGAATCCAATGAAAGGTGGTGACATCTTCGTCTTTTAGTCTCTCTTCTATAATATGGTAGGCCTAAGTCAAATTCACTTTCAAAACAGAAGTTTCAAACACAATGTAGAACTAAAATATAGTCATGGAACTAAACTGACCTTGAAATTAATTTGAAACTAAGTCTAGTCAACTGTTGCAAATTTTTCATATTACAAAGTTATTGACAACTGCTGTAGTAAATTTTTCTTGCTTTTATATCTGTATCTATTCACGAATAAGAGATATTCAACAGCCAAATTTGCATAGTAAGAACATTTATTAACAGATAATATTTATTATAATATCTATTATTTTAGTGGTCAACAATGACAACATTTTATTTATTTTTTTAAGTATAGATAATATCTATTAGAAGTGACACACACATACACACACACATATATATATATATCACTTCCCTCAATATGTTGAAGGTGAAGAAATGCTTCTAAATTCTTGGCTGAGACTAGGAGCATGAATTGGTTCAAGTTTTTCCAAATTCCTGTGAGTGTAGAGTAAAGGAGGCAACTATTCATTCTTTGTCTTGAGTACTTATTAAACACCTAAATTTATATCACAAGTAAAAACTTTAAAATTAATTAAATGTGCGAGTCACATTTTCATAGGTCAAGCAAATAAATTAAACTAATTATGTACACTATTTACCCAGCTTATCTGTTTTGATACAGTACTTAGTGCAGCTTAAAAGTTTGGACCCTATTTTAATGAAAATAAACAATTATAGTCACTATAAATTAGTAAATAATTTGAGCCATTGGTATACTGTAGTTATGGGCAATCAAAAGAGTTAATACAGTATAGTTTACACTCTCATTTAAAGTGAAAATACTAACTTAAAACACTGTTGCAGTTTACATCAACAATGATTAATTAAAGCATAGTGTTTTGAATAAATTACTATTTTCATTCTATGGAGAAATTATCCCGGCAGTCTCAAACTAAAATTAGTTGTAGGGTCAAATTCACAAACTCTGGTCTTGTTGCAGCCTATGGAAACATGCATGCATAAATATATTCTATACTTTCGTTTTTTCTGTCTTACTACTCGTCTGGGCTACGCATATTTTAATCACATTAGTGGGTAAAAGATGAGGAAAATATAATTTAGAGTAGATGTAACCACATTTGAGCGAAGGGAATATGCGAAACCATATATATAAAAAACACCCTCTTTACATCAAGTTGGAATTAGAGCCCTGACTTCCATGACACTGTAAAACTAAAACAGAAGAGGCCAACGTTTAATTCATATGCCCACCAATTTAAGTTTATACTAGCTATTTGAGGCTATGTAATCAAAATTTAAAAAATGAAATTTTTTTTAAACTTATATTTTACCAGATGTTTATGTAGGCTAGCAAAATACTCAAAGCAGTATTTATTAAATTATGTAAATAAAAATTCCCACAATCAAGTATTTAAAATGATAAAAATATATAGCACAGTTTGAAATAGTTCTAAGTTTGGTATACAAAATTATATAAGCACTATAATTAAACTACTATTTTTTGTGTGCATATATGACTGATGGTATGGACATGTGAGGAGGATGGAAGAGGGAAGGATTCCAAGGAGGATGCTCAAAATAGAGGTGGCAGCAGGAGGCCAAGAGGAAGACAAGATGGATAAAGGAGTGTGGAGAGGAGTGGATTGAGCCGGTGTGGAGGAAGAAAGGTGGTGGGAGGACAGAAGTAAATGGAGAGGCTTATATGTTCGAGACAGACCCTTCCAGTGGCAGGAAACTGGGCAAGATGATGATATGACTACAAACCAAATAATAATATAAAAGTATTGCAGACAATTGGTCTGATTAGATAAATTCTCAACAGGCCGAATGTGGCCCGCTGGCCATGAGTTTGCAAATCATAGTCTAGCCTATATGTTTTATATATTTAACGGTTTTAATTTGTGTTAAAAACAATTGTAATTGCTCACGACTAAACTAATTACTAATTTCTAGTGATTGAAACTCTTAATTCACTCTTTTAAAATAGTGTATATTATCAAACATTAAGAATTGAAAATTGATTGGCTAGCTGCAAAAATTTCTAATTTTTGCAACTTATTTCACAAATAGTTTATAAACTTGAATCACATTAGATGTACAAAAATTACACTTTTCATTCTTTGATAAAAAATCTTTATTTAACATCCTTAAAAGTATATGCAAAAAAAGCATTATATACTACAACTAATAATAAATAGTTCAATTTCTCTATTTCTTTGTTCAATTTAAGGTAAACTCAGTTTCAAAACTTGTTCAACAAGTTTTTTTACCTTCAAAATACAAGTTTGCACATACACTGCCAGCAGTAGTTAGTAATCACAAAAACAACATCGATAATAAAATATTAACTTAACAAAAACTCACAGTTAAATCAACACATAAAATAAGACATGAGTAATGAAATGAAAACAAAACCAAACCTTAGTTAACTTAAAAATTGCATCAATTTTTAATACAGGCTACATAAATGTTCAATACTAAAACTAAGTTTAAGCACTAATTTTAAAATGTATGTAGCCATCACAGATGATTAAAAGTACAAATAAATGCCTAACGACTATCAAATATACTAAACCCGTGTAAAAGTAACATTAAAATAATGTATTAAATTAGGAGAGTTAGCCAGCATAGTTGTCCGAGTGTGGCTAGAGTATAAATTGTTTGGAAAGAAAAACTCTAATGAACACAATAAAAACATATATTAAAAGTATATTTTACTGCACAAACTGTTTCTTCAGGTTACGAGAGTAAACTATTGTTCATGGCTGGGATTAAAAGGTTGATTACCAAGAGCTAATTTTATTTTAATGTTAGGATTGCACTATATATATGGTAAAACTAATTGTGTTATATTATGACACTCAAATAGTTAAAAACGATTATTGAGTGTACTGGTAGGAAGACTAAAGTTCATTTAAGGTTGGGGTTAAGGGCCTATCTGGATTTGGTGATATTTTGCAGTGTCTTACTACCTGTTCAGGTTATATTTAGAGGAAGAGTACTTACATTTAAGTGAAGGGTAGTAAGACGCAGTGCTAATAATATTATTTTGGAATGGTGATATATTGAAGGGCCAGTCCTCAAATCCTAGTCTGTGAAGGGTTACATATCTCTTTGTTGATGCTTTTAAACACTTTGGTATTGTAACACTGATTTAAGTTCATATAATAGGTTTCAGCATGTGAATACAGCTTTTTATTAATGTTTATATTATTAGACCAATTTATTGAGCTTTGCAGTTGTCAATGTCAATAGCACTTAATTAATGGGGTGACAGAACGAACCCATTTCACGTTTAAAATTAGAAACTTTAAGATTATTTCAGACAAAATGAATAATATGATTGATATTATATTAGGTGTTCTGTCTTATGACAAGTCCATTCCTTTTGTCAGTGAACTTAGACCAGCAATGTGCCCTGTCCTCTGCCTCTTCAGTCAGCTCCAAAAATATGATAAAAGAGTTAATTCTATCAGTCATATGTAAATGTAGCCTTAATCATTTATGCATTGCTCCAAATGTGTATTTTCATCATAGGTGAAAAACTTGAAATTAAAAATTATCTATAAGTGTATAAGTGAAAATATTGAAGAGAAAATGTAAGTATGAAGAGTGTATGAATAAATCAAGAGAGAAGGATAATTGTTTTTATCAACAATTTTTTATATAGAAGTTACAGGTGGTAACAGTCCAACCAACACCTAAACTCAATCGGTATCATGTTTGTCTACTGAGCTAAGAGTCCCGAATTTGATTCCCATGGCCAAAAAATGTATCACTAGTTTTTATTATTATTATTTAGCACCGCGTCTTACTACCTGTTCGGGTTATATGCTTTAAGTACTAATTACGCTAATGGATTAGGAATTGGGAAGGTTAAACTAGAGGAAGTGAACCCGCATTTGCGTGGAGGGAGAGTGGAAAACCATTTAGGGACCATATCTTACACTCCTTACGAAAGAGTATTTTAGAATGTTTTCTAAAATGTTGATTCAGAAAAGACACATGTTTGAATCATATTAATAGTGCCTTGCATAAACGGAAAAAAATGTAATGTGTTTGAATCATCAAAACAAGCAACCCTTGAAAAGTCTCTAATAAAGTCTAAAAACTAAAAAGAAGACTGCAAAGAATTCATTATGAATACCACGGAAACATTTATGGAAGTCAATATTCCCATTGAAAAACTAGATCATCCTTCTATGCAATGTTGGATGGATAAATATGTGAAAGGTAACCATTTTGATGATTTTTTTAAAATTTCTTTTATTATTCAAAGAATCAAAAGCAAATAAGTAACTATTATTTTCCATTCTTAACTGATTTTATTTTCCTAATGACAAAATAGTGTTTTTTTAACACTTGATTATTTACTAATTTATCAAAATAATAGATGAGATAGAAATGTTTGATTTGGGTTATTTTCAAGATGTTTATCTTTAAGTACAAATAGTGAAATAGCCTAGTAAATTAGTGTATACACACTTTGTCAACCCACATAGCCTAATATTAGTTTGTTCTATCAAAAATTAGTATGCCTACAATTCGGTTTTAGGTGGAGGAGACCTCCCTAAGGCAAAAACTATAAGAAGTGTTTGGATCCCAGAAGTTAATCAAAGTCAAGAGGATACTATCAAGAACAATGGAAAAAAATCAGCAAGTTGCAATTCTTTGTGATGAGACAACTGATAGAAAACGAGTGTGTTTTTGTTATTTTGTTGAAAACATTACATGCTGATTCGAAGCAAAGCTTGTTTGTTGGTGCAGTTAAAGTTTTTCAGAACGCTTCAACAACAGAATGTTCATGGGCACTTGTGAACACCATCACCAAGTATGAGATTTCTTATGAAAATGTAGTTCTGTTGTGACAGATGGTGTTATGCGATGATTTTCTGCATATACAAACTTAATTTGGTTTAAAATTATTGGTCAGCAGAGCTGTCAGAGCTAAATGAGTGTGTAGCTAAAGCAAAGGCCGCATTTCTGAACACTCAAAAGAGAAAACATAATTATCTAGCATTTCTGAATGAAAAATACAGTAAAGGTGAAAAGTCTGCTAAGCTATTTCCAAACCCAGTTTTAACGCGATGGAACTCTTGGTTTTGTTCAGTGGTGTACCTCTGTGAATATTTGGTGGATCTAGTGGAATATTTTTCCACATTGGAGGTGACAGCAGCACTTAAGTAATTCCAGGATATGTCAAACGATAAAGTAGCCCTAATGTTGATTGAATGCCAAGCATAATTTGTATATTTTCCCAAAACCAAATTTAACACTTTATTCCAAGCCATATCAAATCCAAATTCATATCCTTGAAAGTTACAATTTTAGTAAAAACAAAAAAATCTTAAAAAGTGAATCATTGATCTATTAAGTAAATTAACAGTTAATGTGTGTTTTAAGCTTGATTAAGGTTTGGCGACACTGGGTACATATTATTTTGTTTATTTCATTATTTGTCATCTTTATTACACTATAAAGAACTAGGGGGACATGTTTTAAGCCAATTTATTATTTTTATGTTAATTTAATATTATTTACTTTATTTTACTATTTAATTTTTGGCTGAAAGAAACCAAAATGATTATGTCTCTCTAACTTACAAAACTATATGAGTGACACCAATTGAATGGATTTTAAGTCATGATCTTAAAATTTGAAGTCATGATATTTTTTGTGACTTTTTTGAATATCTCAAATAGTCAAAAATACTATAGGATTCAAATTGTTTAGTAATAAAAGTTTCTGAATTTACATTCCTTATAAATTATTTATATAATCAATACTCACTCAATATTTTGTAGCATTGTTAAACGTATATGTGTGGGAATGTGTGTATCCTATTATAATATCTTTTTGTTTTTTACAAATTTCATATGTGTTTAATATTTCCAAAAATTAAAACAATATGTAAATGTGGAAGTGTGAAAGAGTGGGCAGTGTTAAAAGTGTAAAAAGAAATGAAGATAAAAGTGTGTGTCTCTATCTATGCCTTACCTAGCCATTGTTTCAGGTTAGCTTCCTTCTCTATCAATTACTTCACATTATTACACAGTTTTTCTACACTGCCTTATTAAATATTTCCAAGCCATTAGGCAATCATTCATTTTATTATTTACTAATTTTTTACCGGAAATACAGCCAAAAATTTCCAGTTTAAGAGCCTATGAATAATAAAAAACATAATCACTAGTTGACAAGGCCGTAGCCAGCCAATAATTTCAGGAGGGGTTTGGTGGGCACATCCCCCAATTGCCAGACGCTAGAAAAAAATTATAAGTGATAAACATTTCTAGAACCTATCAGAAGTGATTTTTATGGCACCATAACCGCTAAATGCCTATTAAACTCTAGAAGCTCTATGAAGTGTTTTTATCGCAACATAGCACCATAACTGCCGAAGGCTAAGAAAGTTTCTAAATATTACACACCTCTAGAAGCTATCTAAAGTGTTCTTTTTATGACAACATAAACCCCTCAATGCTGAAGGCTAGGAAAATATATAAATATTAAACCCCTCTAAAAAATATATGAAATGTTTTTATGGCAACATAACTGCTAAAGGTTAGGAAAATTTCTAGATATTAACACCTCTAGAAGCGCTCTGAAGTGCTTTTTATGGTAACACAACCCCCTAATTTGTACTTTTATCTTAATTTTGATATTGTTTGAGCCATAAATAAAGCCATATATATTTTGTTCGTAAAATTTCACAGGGGGACGGGGGGTTGTTGAACCCCCCTGCCCCCCCTTGCTCCGGCTACGGCATTGCTAGTTGATGCAAAAGTAAGTTAAACAGTTATTTAGATAAGTCTAGTTGTATTCACTAATTATTAAGTGCAAGGGTACATCTGTGAAGTTTAAAGTGGCCTACAGTGGAATTATGTTAATTTATCTATATATTATAAAGAAACAATTTCAATTTTAAAGTAGGTGATTTTTCCTCCCTATTTCTATGTCTCATAAATCTTTCTATTTGACAAATACACCAAATTTAAAACATTTAAAACTACTAAAATATCTACTTTTTTAAGTATAACTTGTCTTACTAACTGTCTGGGCTGCCCACATATTTATACTAATTTGTAAAGATTGATTACAAAGGAAGACTTTAGAGAAAATATCCGCTTTGCGTGGAAGTATAGTGGGATATAATTTAAGAAAATCACTTTAATAAACAAGGCCAAGATTCAAAGAACGACCTTTATGTCTTCGGTAAACCAGATCGGAGGAGATTGCCCCCTCAGTTTGTGTGCCCACCGATGCAGGTAAATACATCTTCAAATAGTTTGTAAAATGAAGCTGGGTGCAAAATCTGAAGGATATGCATGTTTCCCTCTATTGAGTATAGATGGACATTAGTAAGTACCTGAATGAGCAACATATACTAACAAGCAAGAAGGTAGCACCAATCAATTACTAATGACAAAGAGTCCAAGACATCTAAGAGAGTACTAGGAAAGGTGAGGCAGCAAGTCGCCCAGCTTTCCCGTGTAGTAGTCAGGGACGAGCTCTTGCTCCTCGGCCTTGTTCGACGCCTTCCAAGCATCCACTTCCCTCATCTTAGTCACCCCTGTTAGAACTAAAAGTGTCTGGAACCCACAGCGCTTTCCCAGAAGGATGTCTGTATTGCACCTATAAACCAGAATCACAAATTGATAATGTGTAAGTTAGTTGAGTAAGGGAAGTAAAAAAAAATGGGTGTGTGTACTTATGTACGCGCGTGAGAAGTTATACTTCTTTGGCATCATTAAATAATTTTATTTCTTTATTTTGTAAATATTAAATAACCAATAATAAATATTTAACAATAATAATTTAATAATATTTAGTATTAATTATGTTAAATAATAATATTTTAATTTATATCAATAAATAATACATATGGATAGTTAACCTCAATTATATTGTAGCACTTGAAAAAGTCTATAAGCACAATTTTTTTCACTAATATTTACGAATAGTAAATAATATTAATCAAAATATTCAATTTAAATCACTACTGAATATAATTTATTAGCACATATATAATTCGCACTTGTATGAAACTAAAACACGTGTTGTGAATGTAGAAACTAGAAACATGTGGATAAATATTATATATATGAAAACAGTGATCAGAGGCGACGAGCGTACCATAGAGAAAGGAATAACATAGTATACTTTCTCTATGAGCGTACCAACATGCGCGACTAACAGAGGTTCTATTTCTATTTTGTTGGTAGCTTTTTTTTTCGAGACTTAATAAGCGGTTTAGCTTCAACCTGTTACTTTTGTGTTACAGTGATGTGCGCGCATCTTAAAATTTCACTCTCATCATTTTTTCATAACGCGCCTAAAGAAGTATAACTTCAAAAAAAGTTTGTAATACATAATATAAGTTAAAATCCAATTAATTTGAAAATGGGAAACACATATTAAAGCTATCATTTGGGAGGGTATTAAAATTTAGTTTAACTACTTTACTTACCATTTAACCTGGCTATGTTTTACACCAGGATTACCATTTAATTTCAGGTCAAAATACTTTAAGCACAAGTTTAGTTTAGCTGATATAACTTCTATAATATATTTGCAATTTCAACGTCCTTAACAGCATTTTTATGTCATGCTAAATTATCATTTTTTCTTCTCCCTCCTCCCATTTACATTCTTTCTCCCTCCCACTTTACTCTCTCTCTTTCCCGTTTCCCCTCAATCTACCACCACTATAAACACTTTTCCTAGCACTTCCCTTCAGCCTTTATTTATCTCTCTTCTTATCATAGCAAATTAAAACTATTATTGACAAAGATTAGTGATTACTTTTTTGAACTGTATATACTTTGTTCAAGAAAAATCAAATTTATACATAACACAATTATTTATAAAGCATAGTGTTGATTTACCTCATAAAGTCTAAAGTCTTGTGTTTTTTTTAATAATTTTTCTTTTTATATTTGTTTGATTGTCTGAATCATTAGTACTGTCAAAAGAGCTATCACTTTCAGAAGGCCTATATATGTTATTATTGCCGACACCTTCAGTTATACATTTTCACTATCATAATAATCAGAATAATCTACATCCTCATTATCACTAGTATATACTAAATCATTTTCATTGTCAGAATCTAGAGATGGTACACTCAAATCTTCGAATCCTCAAATCCACAGAATCCTGACAAATATTCAAGATTTGAGGATTCGGTGTTCCCTGGATTCAATGGTCGAATCTTTCACCTCATAGACAAAGCATAATATTTTAAATTCAAAAATTACTTAGTTAGGCCTACTTGAAAAGCACAACTTAATCCATAATATTTATTTTGTCAGACAAAAGAGATTAGTATGAATAAAATCATTATTTTAAAAAAAATGTTAGGTGTGGAAAATCTTACATGGCTAGTACCCTACCCTCCCACCTCTATGGGAAACTTGGACTCAACTGTTTCAGCACATGCTCACTTCTAAACTTTCACCTCACAAACAATCTTGTAAATATTTTAATGAACACATTAAAACTCTTCAAAAATTGAAAATCAAAACTAGAATTACAAATAAACTCAAAATAGATAAAACAAATTACGGCTTTTTTTTAAACAGAAATAAGAACACATTACACATGATACAAAGTCAGCGGCCATTACACACGATTCAAAGACGTCCGCCATGACGTATATTATGTTTACTCGCCTAAGTGATGATTAAAATAAATATACTGTTAATTCTTACTACCCAACTGGTTTTAATTATCTACAACTATGCAAAGGACCCCAATTTATTGCATTTTGTTGAGTTTCATGAAAAATAAATACTGTCAACCGTCAGACACCAATAAAATTGTTTATTTATTCCTACCTGCTTACATATCGTATATCGATTGTTTGTTTAGAATCAGTTCAGGTAATCTGATCCTTTAGTAAGCGCTCTCGAGTTTTAAGAATCAAATAACGACTTGCTTATTTTAAAATTTATTTTAACTATGAGTTTATGATTTTTTTTAAATATGTTATTGAAGTAATTGTAAAAATATTCAAACGGAGTCCTGCCTTATAAAGTGGGAAAGAACATATTGTAGTCGAAAATATGTTTGGGTTTTAAATAGAATGTATTCTCAGAAATCGATATATCGCAAGAATCGAATATATTTCTTGTTTTCTAAGCAAAGATAGATAATGGATATAAAAGAAAATAATAGAAAATACTTATGCAATATTGAGTTCACTTTTGCCAATGTATGTTTAATTGTTAAGCATGTTGTTTTAGTCTTTATTAAAATTATCCGTTTGTATTTTTATTTTTGCTATCTTAATAAAATAAATTATAATCCTTTAATGATGATTAAAGTTGATCAAAGAATAACTATGCTTAATTTGTTTATTTCACATGCTTTTTTAGAAGCTTAACTCATTTTAACAACACTTTTAAAAATAACTAAAAGACACTCAAATTTTGATTGATTTGATTTCTAAACAATAATATGAGTCTAGATTGTTTAATATGGCTAGATTTTAGCAAGTATTTTACGAGGGGTGGTTGGGGTTGATTAAAATTGAAAGCAAGATTGAAATAAATCTTAATTTACAGCTTAGGCCTATATTGTGTAATGTAGGTCTATTTGTAAATCATTAAAATTTCAAACAATTTGTTAGGATTCGAATTCGAGATTTGGGATTCGAAAATAAAATGCAGATTCAGATTCGGGATTCGAAAATCAAATGTAGATTCAGATTCGAAAAATAGTAAATCTGACCCATCTCTATCAGAATCACAAAGTCTTCGTCAGCTAGCCTTTTTTTTGGCCGAGAAACTTTCTGTTTACTAGTTGACGCCATTTCATAGCTTGACTGTACTAATAATTAAGTAACACCTCTTCATAAAAAAAAAACCTATGTGAAAGTTTTGGTTGAAATATAATGAATAAAACTGAAAGTTATATTCATACCACTCCTGCTGTCTATGGAAGTAACACCTGCTATTC
Organism: Timema monikensis; assembly: GCA_902151445.1. Taxonomy (NCBI): domain Eukaryota; kingdom Metazoa; phylum Arthropoda; class Insecta; order Phasmatodea; family Timematidae; genus Timema; species Timema monikensis. The sequence goes on along the minus strand of CABFVZ010000109.1, from coordinate 446,830 downwards.
ACGAGGGAAAAGAATAAAAGTTAGAAAAATAAGAAATAAAAATGAAAAGTTATATAACACTCTAGCTGTCAATGGCAGTAACAGCTGCAATTCATGAAAGAAATAAGAAATAAAAAACTAAAAAAATACACAAAAATAAAGAAAACGTTTGTTTGAAATATAAGGAATAAAACTGCCAAGTTTTATCTAAAGCTCCTGCCATCAATAAAGTATAAGCAAGAACACAATGTGCAAGCCCTGCTTGTCAAAGCATCTGTGTGGTGTACTATGTTATGATGAGCCCTGCTTGTCAAAGTATGTCACGTGGTTAAAGGTATCAATTTCACAAAAATAAAACAATAAATGCATTTTTATAATATACTTTTCAATTTATGAGCAAGAGCTGAAGCGCCTACCAATGTGGCCAGGGAAAATATGTTCACACACCTTCCAGGGTTATTTTATATTCCACAATCGACATAGGATCAATAGCTTAACTTCCTCTCCAAAGGAAGTTGTGATGTGGATTTTTATCACTCAAGGAAATTTTGTCGCCCCTGGCTGGGTTTGAACCACAAAAATCAGGTCCTGAGGCGAGCCCTTTACCCCAAGACCGCCGAAATCAACTAGACTCAAGTAAAATTGTCATTTAATCATAAATAGAAACCTACCTGTCCCCTATCATCAGTGTCCTCTTGGGAACAACTTGATGCCTTTTCATAATTGCATCACAGATGTAGGCACTTGGTTTTCCTATTTTAAAAGCCCTTCTACCTGCACATGTTTCCACAGCAGCCACGATGCTGCCTGTGCCTGTAAAATATGTCAAATCAGGTTTAAAGAGACAATATATGTAAATATAATTTATTTGCTTCTTATTTAAAGTAGAACAGAACCAGAGAATTAGTAAGTCATAAATTTGATCTGTATTTTTTTAACGTTTCTTAGAATTCAATCTGCCTGATATATCAACAATTAATTTCACAAATGGAACAGGTATAAAGATGTTATAGCTTTGAGGAAATGTATCCACATTTTTGTGGAGGGAAAGTAAGAAACCATAAAGGAAAAAAAAAAACTTACTACACTGGGTTGAGATTCAAACCATGACTTCCACATTGTTGGCAAGCCAGACTAGATGAGTTTGATGTTTAGTCTGCATGCTCATCGACGCAGAACAATTTATTTTATTTATATGCAGAGCTGTGGAGTCAGTATGCCAAGCCTTCATCCCCAACTTCTCTATTTTTCTACTGTCCAAATCAGATTTGTTCATAAATGGCTAAAGTATTTTAATTAGTAATAACAAATTTACTGTAGTAAAATTCTCTAATACAGATTACTTCGTGGGAAGCTTCTTTGGCACTGTGAATTTATATTTGAATAAATTTGTTAATCTAAATTACAAATACTGGGTGTAAAAGTTATATAAAAAAAAGCATTAAATTAAAATTATATAATTACCATATATTGTTAAAATAGTTTTAATTGTGGAGTCTGAGTAAGTACATTTTTACAAACTCCAACTCTACCGAAAATTTCCTCAGACTCCACAACCCTGATTATATTCGTTGGTTACTTCAAGTTACAAATACTATATTGCATTTGTTGGCACTCTTCAGTTCAATTAATGGTTCAAGCTTTAGTGATTTTATTATTATTAAAGTGTCAAGACCAAGGTCAGTAGAAAGGAGTTAATCAGCAAGCTTACTAAGAATTTAATCATAAAGGGACATAAAGAGTATGGATACTGACTATAGTGTGAAATCAAACCTTACCAGGGACCACAATATTAGCAGCATCCATCGGGAACCGCTCATCGGTGTTAGTAGCGATGAAGACACAGTCAGGGTTGTTAGTGTAGCTGGCAGCTTTCATCATCTTGAGGAAGTTAAAGTGGAGGTCAAAGCCAACGACGACTGCTCCGACCTCTGGGTCTAGCTTCAGATCTTGACTCACAAGACTTCCTAGATCTGTTAGGACAGGATCCGGCTAACACATGCACACATAACACTTATTTAATTTAAGGAAAAACACACATAAAATTAACATCACCATGAAGTTTGATCACAATAATAACATAGCACACTTAAGTCTGTAAGGCTAGTATCATATTCTAGGATGGATATACTTGAGGGTTTTTTACTGTGAATTTTCTACACATGGTACTCTATAAACATTTCTTGAATATTTGACATTAGCATAGCAAAATTTAACCCCAATTTAGAAAGTTTATGATCATATTCTATAATGCTAATAACAAATATTCCTAAACTATCAAGATCATCATGTGTATAAAATTAAACTAAATGTATCTAATAAGGCAATATTTTCTTTATTTTTGTAAAAAAAATGTTTGTTTTAAGAAATGCAAAATTCCTAACATTAAAACATATTCCCTTTCATCCCACACTAAGCTGTACTTCATGGAATATGTTGAAGTATGACACCTGACACCTAAGTCCATGAATCAAACCCAAAAATTTTGATTCAATGTGTTAATTACAATAAAATATGTTAAAATCACACAAAAAATACTCACCCCCACTCCAAGATGTCTTATACCAACTGCTTCAAGTTCCTTTGCAATCCCTATAGAACCCACAATAAATACTTTTTTATTGAAACCCAAGTCCTTCAAATAGCAAGCAGTTAAGTAAGACGTAGAAAGTATTTCATCCTGTAACAAAAATAAAAGTGAATAATGGAGTTTTTATTTAGGTTGTCATAAATTATGTTGATGTTCACATACTATAGGTAACCAAAAAGTTCATAAACTTAAAACTAATAGTTATATAGAGAACTGTACATAAAAGGCAGAGGAAAGAATACTCAAAACAAATAATAATCAAATATAATATGGGTTTGACAATGAAAAGAGAAGCAAGTTCATTTTATTTTTTCAGTTACCTATTTCGATGTATTAAATTATGTTATTAAATACCCAATATACACCATACTTTGATTATAACGTAGGTTTGTGAGGTAGGGATCGACCAACATTTCTAAGACAACCGAGCTATAACTAATGATTCCATTATTTTCTAAAATAGTTATTAATTATCTAATGGACTAAAAATTCTTCTAGTTCTAACATTATACTATTCTTTAAGACAAACATAGCGACCTCAAACACAAGCAGATTACATGTCAAGTGACTAATGAAACTGAGTTAAATAAATACTGTATTTACATGAGTATAGGGGAGTGGCGCTTACAGGGGTTCAAATTCCCCTCAAAACTTTCCAGAGTTTTTAATATAAAGTTTAAAGTTGGCCTTGTGTCAAACTTCAAATAACTTCTCGAGGCAGTTAATAATAAAAAAAAATTCCAGGTCAATATTACTCTAAATGGCTTATAGAAGCATCAGATTTTTAAAAGGAATACATGTAGTTGGTCACGCCAAATAGCTTCTATATGAGTATAATATTTTTTAATCCAAACCAGCACCATTCCAATTAGCTTCTAAAAGCATTCAATTGCCAAAAATGTGTTTTGTTTCACTAGCTTATAAAAACATCTAGTTAAAGAAAAATTTCACCTGAGGATTATTTCAAATAGCTTTTAAAGGCATCCAATTTCAAAAATTTGCTAGTGTAAAACTACTTTAAATAGCTTTTAGAGGCATCTAGTTTTCAAAAATAAGATCAGGCTAAGAACACAAATAGCTTCTAGAGTATTTCAAAATCCCCTCAATAATATGGGGGAGGATCATTTCAAATAGATTCTAGGGAATTTAATTTATAAAAACAATTCTGGTAACCACTTCTTAAAAGAGCTTTTAGAAGCATCAAACATTTCAAATAATTGCCAAAGGAAGACTACTCCAAAAAGCCTCTAAAAGCATCCAAATTTCAAAAAATTCCAGAAGGACCCCTATTTAAAATGGCCATTAAAAGAATATAAGTTTCAAAACTTTCCAATGAGAACCACTACAAATAGCTTAGGAGCTTCCATTTTTTTAACATTAAACCGGGGTAGAGAGATCCTAAAAAGCTTTGTTGCTAACCTCGTTCCCCCCTCTTACACAAATAAAGTTACAACAGTAAAAATGTTATTTCTTCGTGTTTAATATTAAGTATTAACATCATGTCATAAACTTTCAATTTTGAAACCCTCCTAAATTAAATTCTCCATATGGCCATGTGTACTTAGGTGTCTACTATATGTACAAACAAAATTTTCCAAAATTCTTTCATTTTCACATAAAACAATACAATAAGCTACCATGAAAATATTCAACAAATTTATTTAATCACTTCTTTAAAAAGTCAGTTTTTTTAATGAGAAAATATTTTTTTGAAAATAATATTTTTTACCAAAACTAATTGTATAGAATTTACTTGCGCAACATCTCGCTGTGCCTTGAACCATCAAAATCACAATTTCTAAGCCTTGTAGTGTTTCCTGATTTGTTGGAATATCGACAGGATCCTCTTCAAATTCCATTTTTATATCACTTCCCTCTATATTTTTCTCAGAATTGCATTAATTATAATCTTGAATATTGCAAATGCATTTCAATTGGAAAAAAATAATGATATACATAGTTCATGTGTGGTGTGAGCAGCCCACAAGATCATAATTTGCTTTTGCTTCCAAGTTAATGTTTTGTGTGGGGCATGGGCACAGGGAGGTTCAAATCCCTCCCCCTGAAATTTTCCTAAGTATATGAATCTTAAAGATGGCCTTGTATCAAACTTCAACTAATTTATGGAGGCACTCACTTTTCAAAAAAATTTATAGAGAAGGACCACTTTAAATAGCTTCTAGAGACATTTAATTTTCAAACGATTTCCAGTTTTATTTCACTAGGGCATCCTAATTTAAAAGAAATATCCATAGGTAGCCACTCCAAATAGCTTCTATGTGCATATAATATGTTTTTTAATCCAAGCGAGGACCACTCCAATTAGCATCTAAACGCATTCAATTTTCAAAAATATGTTTGAGGAAGACCACTTTCAATAGCTTCTAAAAACATCTAACTAAAAAAATAAACAAGCTAGGATAATTCAAAATAGTGGTATCCAATTTTTTTTAAATTGCTGTTGTAAAATGACTTTTGGAGTAGCTTTTAGAGGTATTTAATTTTTAAAGAATCAAACAAAGAACACATTAAATAGGTTCTAAGGCAATCTGAATTTTTTTTTAACATCTGGGTGATGACCACTTCAAATAGATAAAGAAAATTTAATTTATAAGAACAATTTTGGTGAGTACTTCTTAAAATAGCCTTTAGAAGCAATGACGTTTTCAAAAATTTGACAAAGGAGGACTACTAAAAATAGCCTGTAGGAATAGCCAAATTTAATCATTTTTGGGGGGATAATTCTCCAAACACAGAACACTATAAATAGCTTCTAGGAGCATTCAATCAAAGTATTCACATATTTATAATAACAGTCTAAGGAAGAGGGGAGTATAATTTAAAAGAAATGTGCCACATTTGAATGTAGAAAGAGTAGGAAAGCAGTTAGGCAAAACCCAATATAAACAGTTGTACACCCAGCCAATATTTAAAAGATGACCTTCTCGTCACAGGCAAACCAGATAAGACTAACGACTTTATCTACATTACAAATTATTGGGATGGTTGTAGTTGCTACTAATTCACCTAAACCAGGCCTCCACCATGGTTCGGATCCCACGTTAAGCTGTAGGTCCACTATTTCATCTCACAATCACCCTACCATTACACATTAGTGTAAGTGTGTATAACCTTTACGGGTAGTAAGTCGCGGTGATGGTGATGATGATGATGATGATGATAATAATAATAATAATAATTCACCTAAAATACACAAACAGGAAGTATACAAGATTTACTAACTTTAGTTGTGTTGAAACCCAACTTTTCACACTTGGCCACAAACTCATCTCTCGTCTTGGTACTATTGTTGGTCACATAGAACACTTTCTTCCCGAGGTGCTGGAACCTGTTCAGAGCCTCTGCAGAGCCTTCGATCCCATGGTCATAGAGCCATAGAACCCCTGGTCAAACATGTTCAAATGAATCAACTTTTTTGTCGGCAATCAACAAATTTACCAGCTCTTTAATAGTGGTTCATCTACAATTAATTACACCTGCTTGTCAAATCAGTGTTCACCTTATAGTTAGTTAAGTTGGTTCGTGTTCAGGCTTCAGAAACACACAGCCTATAGGTGGACAATGGTCTTCAATGTCCATATAGTACATTTTTAGGTATACTCTTATCTCCTAATAGTAGACATTATAATATCTTCTGATAGTTCAAGTCAGTAAGCAAACACAGTGCATGCTACAACAATGTATTGAACAAATGGGCTTAACTGATTGTAGGCTAAACATAATTGGGTGTGAGAAACTGGAAGAAAATTAGTTGAAATATACAGGTCCAAAGTAAATGGTTATTTTTATACACTTTTGTATTGAGACTACATATGAATAAACATCCCTTTTGTCACTACCCATAGCAGCCCTGCTATACTAGTGGTACTTAATGAATATTCATAAAAAAATAACACAATTAAATAATGACAAACCAAGGTGAATTTCTTAAAACTACAAACTTACCATCACAATCACATAGAACTGTATCAAAGGATTTAATAAATGTATTTAGCTCCTCTTTGGACAAGCTGTCTAAATTTACAGCAGACATTTTGAAAGGTAGACAAAATCTGAAAAATAAAATATTACAATTATTGCAAATAAATAAATTTGAAAATAATTTATATCAGTGCTACTAACATAGATTTTTCATATACAGTAAGTTAATATAATGGAAGCCATTTAACATCTAGGACCACAATTTAAAGCCTGGTTAACTCGAAATAATGTGTATCATGACTACAATCGCAAGACATAAGTAATAAGTCATAGGCTATTCCTAACTGGATTAATAGCAAAATCTTAGGGAGGGGCACTTCAACACCCATGTTCAATCAAATCTATTATTATTATTAACACTGCGTCTTACTACCCTTTCGGGTTATACCCACTTACGCTAATGTGTAATGGTAGGGTGATTGTGAGATGAAATGAAGTACCTACAGTTTAACATGGAATCCGAACCACGGTGGAGGCCTGGCATTCCCCACATTCACAAGATGTCTTGTCAGAGGTGAAGGAAGGGTTTGGCAGTCAGATAAATCTGTGCCGGGAACGAGGATTGAACCCCGGACACCTAGCAAAGAAGTCGGACACCTTACCCCTAGATCCAAATTAATTCAATTAATTAAACACTGTGATTTAAAAATATATTATTTAGCTTTTATTAAGAAGTGAATAAACTCACAGCTATCACAGAAAATGTAAACAGTAAGTTTCATAATGGGACAATGCATCAGTTAGTGAAGGTATGTATTCTAAGGTGTTACTCTCGTGTTAGACTAGACTGCCGATGACAAGAGGATCAAGGCTCTAGCCTCGGCAAGGTGTACTGAGAGTGTTTTTTTACAAAATGGCTTGCTTTCCCCTCTTCGTCCACACAAATGTGTGTACACTTTCTCTAAATTCAACCTTCCTCATCCATAATTCATTAGTGTAATAGTACTTATGTGTATAACCTAAACAGGTGGTACTATACAGGTCTAAAAAACTTTATGTTCACGTAACGTAATGGTTCTCCTTGTATTTATAAATGAAAGCAGCATAATACAGTTAACCTAAAATGCCTTAGTTGTCCAAGTGAGAACTTTCACATTATGAGAATATTAGGTGAAGATTATGACATGTTCTAGACAGACAATCATTTTGCGAGACATGTAAACAGAGCTATTTAGTGGGTATTTAATTTGTTTATTTATGGCATATAGACGACTTCTTCAATAGATTTTGTCTGCATCTTACAAACTCCCAAACATCATTGCCTCCTGTTACCCTTTATTGTGTATATCCAATAAGCTTCTATTACAAGTTCTTGCAGCCTAATCAATCTTAAATGCTTACGTCTCATTTTAGTGATTTTTTATTTTTCAAACAGCCCAAATACATTCTCATTGTTTTGCTCTAGTTGCTATGTTACATAAATCTTGATCACATAATAAAGTAGTTTATTTGCATTAATATAACATTGCATAAAAGTTAAGTGAATGTTACATAAATCTTAAGTTGATCTTGATCTCGACATTAGTTTAATAAAGGCTTTTTGTCTGAGTTTGCAATTTGCTACTAAAATGGTTAAAATTTGTTTGATTTAAAATAAATTATAAAATGATCCTTGGAGAGCATAAACCTTCAAAATGTTGCAAACCTACCTATAATGAACCCTAAAAGGGGTTTCCCTTTATATCAAACATTAGTATGTAGGTCCATCTACTTAAATTAGTGTGTGTGATATTGTAAAGCCCGAATTTAGTTTATTAGGTAGGCCCGCTTAGTAATGTTGTTTTATTAAATCAAAATAGGTAGCTTTAGGTTAGAAAATAAGTGTTTGAATCTAGTAGCTTTTAAGTTAGAATTGAGTCTAGTACGCAAACATATAGACTTATTATGAAAAAAATTATTTTCACAAAAATAACACTAATTACCAGAAAATGTTATAAATTACATTTGACACAAAAAAGGGATATACATTAAAATATTTTGCTTTGATTATAACATAATTAAATAATTAATTTGTGGGCCAAATAAAATAGGCCTACCTTTATCATATTCCCACTATGCCGTTGTCATTATTACTCTCACCACCATCACCATCACCATCACCGTCATCGTCATTGTCATCAACATCTTATTACCTGTTCGGGTTATGCACACTTACGCTAAAGTGTAATGGAGAGGGTGATTGTGAGATAAAATGGAGGACCTACAGTTTAACTTGGGATCCAAACCACGGTGGAGGCCTGGCATTCCACACATTCACAAGTTGTGATTAATACACATCTTGACAGAGCGGAAAGAAGGGTTTGGCAATCCGATAAATCTGTGTCGAGACCGAAGATTGATCCCCGGACTCCCAGCCCAGAAGTCAGACCCCGTACCCCTAGACCAGGTCACCTATCCCGCGATGTTTGTTACCACTTCTTTCCACAATCCAAACCAGATAACTTAGCATAAAAATTGCTAGTGTGTAGGCTAAATATGTTTAGCTACCCATACAAACATATATTGGCATTTAATTTGCTCAACTGTTAGGTTAGGCTAGGTTGGATTAACTTAGTTTGTAATTTATGTTATATATCTTTACGTAATATAATGGTACATAGGTTAGTCTGTTGTGTTTGAGGAGCTTTTATGTCCGCTTAGATTTACTATGAATTACAACCAAAACCAACATAAACTTTAATGTCTGTGAGAATTAAATGTTAATAAAAGTTTGGACGACTAATTTATCTACATTTAGGTATGTGGGCATTTATAAAAGTTCGGGGGTTGAAGATTTTTGAGAAATTTTGAGGAATGTAGCCGAATGTTACCATAGGAAATAACTGTGTAAAATTAATATTTTGTAAATTTTGGCTTAAACCATATTCATAATAATAGTTTAGGCCTTAACCTCCTTCCCTTTTAACCCAACTCGGTGGCGTAGTTGGCTAACGCGCTTGTCGTGTTGAGCTCGACCACTGAGGACGGGGAGATCGAGGTTCGAATCTCGATCGGGTGAACTGGGNGGGGGGGGGGGGGGTTTCCTTCATGGTTTTCCCCTCTCCTTCCACGCAAATGCCAATTCACTTCCTCTATTTCAACCTTCCCAATTCCTAAATCCATTAACGTAATTTGTACTTAAAGCGTATAACCCGAATGGGTAGTAAGACGCGGTGCTAAATATTAATATTAATCCTTCGCTTTTAAGTGTCAAGAGTCACAAAATTAAGTAATTGTCATTTTTGTGAATGAAAAAAAATTAAAAAGAAATTATTTGAGTACTATAACCGATTAATCAAAGATGATAATTGCCAAAACTAATTTATAAAATATAGTGTAAGACTGAACCACAATAATACCTCTTTACCTCAACTTATTATAGCACCCGTCACTGTATTGTAACAATTCACCTTGCTTCTTAAATTTTATGTTTAAAAGTTAAATTATTATAAGATAATGTTCAAATTATGCACATAAGTTAACAACTGTAATTACGTTACATAACCTATATTAGAGGTTAATGATGATCGTGACTCTGCCTGCAACGATTGGGCTGAACTATTACACATCCACTTACTGTTTAACCTGGTTATTTTGGGGAGATGCACAGACTTGCAACATAATGACTGAATAACTAAACTATTTTAATAGTTCAAAGAATTATCAAAAGAATACGCTCATGATTATATAGTATTAGAGTAACCTCGATGCGTTCCTAGATAGTATGAATAGTTCAAAGAATAATACAAAGAATGCTCTGTTAACTAAATTGTTTGATAATCGGTATTATAGATAAGAGTATCCATTTTCGTCCTTGTTTCCAAGTATTAGACTTAAATTCTAAAACTTTTGTCACGTCCACAAATGGTGAGTTTTATACAGAAAACGTTTTTCTTTGACCCCATATGGATTAAAAAATCCCTTCTCGACCGTGTTTTCATTATATAAGGCCTTAAAGAGGGAAATGAATGGTATTATCACCTAAAATAGCCTTATGTGTAAGGCGCTCCAGCGTCTATTTCAGAATTTGTCACGTCCACAAATGGCGGGTTCTATACAAAAAAAGTTGTCTTTCACCCCATATAAATAAAAGTATCACTTCCTTGTTTTCGAGATATAAGTCCTTAAATATGGAAATGGCTACATTTTATAAGTGGTCCTTCCGTTTAAGGTGCTCCAGAGTCTAGTCCAGAATTTTTGTCATGTCCATAAATGGTGGGTTGTATATATAAAACAGTTCTCTTTCACCCCATATAAATAAAAGTATCCCTTCTCGTCCTTGTTTTCGATATATAAGGCCTTAATTAGGGAAATGAGTAGTATTACCTACTAAAATAGCCTTTTGTTTATGGTGCTCCAGCGTCTATGCCAGAATTTTTGTCACGGCCACAAATGGTGGGTTGTATATATAAAACAGTTCTCTTTCACCCCATATAAATAAAAGTATCCCTTCTCTTCCTTGTTTTCGATATATAAGGCCTTAAATAGGGAAATGAGTAGTGTTACCTTCTAAAATAGCCTTATGTTTAAGGTGCTCCAGCGTCTATTCCAGAATTTTTTCACGTCCATAAATGGTGGGTTTTATACAGAAAACATTTTTCTTTCACCCCATATAAATAAAAGTATCCCTTCTCGTCCTTGTTTTAGAGATATAAGGCCTTAAATAGGGAAATGAGTAGTACTACCTACTAAAATAGCCTTTTGTTTAAGGTTCTCCAGGGTCTATTCCAGAATTTTTGTCACGTTAAGGTTCTTCATCGTCTATTCCAGAACTTTTGTCACGTCCACAAATGGTGAGTTTTATACAGAAAACACTTCTCTTTCACCCCATATAAACAAAAGTACCCCTTCTCGTCCTTGTTTTCGAGATATAATGCCTTAAATAGGGAAATGAGTAGTATTATCATCTAAAATAGCTTTATTTTTAAGGTGCTCCAGCGTCTATTCCAGATTTTTTGTCACGTCTATAAATGTTGGGTGCTATACAAAAAACAGTTGTATTTCACCGCATCTAAATAAAATTATCCCTTCTCGTCGCTCTTTTCGAGATATTAGTCCTTAAGTAGGGGGATGAATGGAATTAACTTCTATACTAGCCTTGTTGCGGTTTCTATTCCACAATTCCATTACAAGCAAACATGCTATATTTAATTAGCTTTTAATTATATTATACCTATAATTAAGTTTGGGGTACATTATGATTGATTATTTTTTATTATTAGTCAGAGGTAGATCTAAATTTTGCTTTAAACTTATTTTCGTAATAAATTTATATTATTTACTATTTTTGACTAAAAAACTAGAATCAATTGATTGCAACAAGTTTGTATCGTTCCCTGTACACACTATACATTTTTTCAATTTCTTGCATTTTATCTTCAAATATGACCTTTGTTTATTCAACTCTACCTTTAGTTTCTCTACCCCTTCCATATCTCTGTCTCAGGATTTTCCAAACTTCTGATGTCTTTGGCTAGGGTTAGCCAAACGGATGATGGCTCGCATTGTCATTTAACGCGACCTTCAAGAGAAACTAGCTAGATGCTTTATTTTAATTCTCCTTCCATGAAAATGCATGTACACTTATTCTAAATTCAACCTACAACATCCCTAATGCATGTTAGTACATGAGCGTATAGCTGGAACAACAAGACGTGTTTGTTTGTTTATTTCACATCATAATTTTGTTTCCCCTTAAAATGATTTTCAACCCCCTTGGTCAGGATCATTGCTAATGAATGGGGCTTAATTCAGGGGCGGCCAACCTTTTTGTCTGGTGAGTCACTATTTACGGTGCATGACACTCTACCCCAAAACATCTACTTTAATCTTAAGAATCAAATAGCCAAAGCTATTATATTTGTTTAGCGAGGATTTACTCGCATCTAGATATCATATTCTAAAAATTGAAAAATGAAGAATGACAATGGCCACGGGATGATTCCTGGATAGCTCAGTGTTGAGAGCATTGACGTAATAAGCCAAAGATCCCGGCTTAGATTCCCGTGTCCAGGTGTCATTTTAAATTTTCAGAATATACTTTAATCATAGCTTACTCACACTAAACTGAGAAAAATACAATAAATATTTATAGTGAAAAAAAGCTTGGTATTTGTTTGACTCTTTGAGCAGATAATATGAGACGGAAAAATTTCCCTATTTTTTTTTTCGGAAAATTTTAAATTATTATTTGTGTAAAATTATTTCAACTGATTAAATGGAACTAAAATAGAATCGATATAGATATCCCAAATGTCAACGTTTATACTTAAGATTAGTTTCTCCTTAACACCAGAAACATAATCAAACGAGCTTTGGTAGCCACACGGTCTAACGCGCGACTCTCGCAATAGAATAAATTGCCGATAACAGGGAGATCGGTGTTTCAGATCCCAGTCGTTTGCACTGAGAGCGATTTTTCCTCAGTTTCCCACTTTCACGGGTGCAATTCCTCTAAATCCAACCTTCTTCATCCCTAACACATTAGCGTAATTAGTACATAGGCGTGCAAACCGAATGGGTAGTATAGTGATCAGGATTAGATAAATTTACTAAACATTTTAAAATAGAACACCTAGGCCAATCTTAGTTCAAACAGGTGTATTCCACACAACTCACATAAATATGAATAATAATAATAATAATAATAATACTATGATGGATTGAAATATCATGAAAGCTTTGTTTTGGAATCTTTAAGAGAATAGTTTTTTAATTGTGTTGTCACATAGTCTATCCACATTTATTACCATACTAGGGTATAGATGAGAAAGTTAGTTAAAGAATAAATATATCAGAATTTGTGTGAAGGAGTGGAATCGTGTTTAGGAAGAAAACACCCATAACACATCTGGGATTCAAATCCCAACCACCCACCCAGTAATTTACTTTGGGGTGGACATACATTAAAGGTTATAAACAAAATGAAATTTCTGAGGGTAGACAGGGTCTAGGGGGGAATGGGAGGGACTGGCCCCTAACTGCTGGAAGCCAAGAACATTTATAAATAATAATTAAATTCTTCTAGAAGAAATTTGGAATCCCTTATGGATCTAAATGCACCCTTTTTGTTAATAAAAGTGGCTTTAAACACAGTATAATGAAGCTATTATTTCCGTACCTTTTTTACAATAATTAGCACTTTCGGGGGCACTTTAAATGTGTGTAAAGGTATGTTTTAAATATCATGCCGTCTTAAAATGTAGTAATTACATTTGACACATCTTTAGTGCTCTTTAGCTTAGTTATACTTAATATAATTCCAGTTATTATTTAAACTATTTACGGCCTTACGTAGTGCATTACTCGAAGCGAGATAAATAGGGGATTCCCAAGTACCGAAAAGTAGCCTAATATATTTATTATCAACGGGAAAGTATCTCTCTCTCTCTAGTGATGGGCACAATCGAGTAATTCTAGGAATCGAGTAATTATTCGATTCTCTTTAAAAAGAATCGAGTAAAGTTACTCGAGTGATTTTTAACGAATCGTCCCATGGCAATCGGTTGGACAACATTACTCGGGAGTCTTGCAATGGAATTCGATACTAATAGCAAGTCCATAATCTCTTCCTGTAGGGGGCAGTTGACACTGACAGTGTTATCTTCAGGTTTCATGTTGCATGTACAGTCCAATACAAAAGTATGCGTTTTAAGAAGTCTCACAATAAAAAAGATTAACATTTTTTTTTATCTTTTTAATAAAATAAACTTCTTTTTAAATTCTTGCTAAATAAATTCATAATAATTGTACTTTTTTAAAAGGGAAAACATTTATTTGTGACATCATTACTTATGAGGCCCGATGGTCTAAGGCTTCACTCTCGTGTTAGACTGGTCTGTTGACGGGGAGAGCGGGGCTCGAATCCTGGATGGGTCTATTGGGACGGTTTGTTCCTAAATGGTTTCCCACTCTTCTTCTACGCAAATGCGGTTAGATCACCTCTAAAATGCTTCCCTCCTCATCCCCACTCCAGTAGAGTAATTCCAATATGCGTATAACCTAAACAGAC
>CABFVZ010000109.1:417447-431774 GCA_902151445.1 Timema monikensis | reverse complement strand
GAGGTGCGAGTAAAAAGAATCGAGTAACTTTCATCGAGTACTTTTAAAAAGAATCGGAAATGTTATAACCTTAGTTAGCATGCTTTTCGATTGTGTACTTTACATCTGCGAGTATTTTGTATTGAAAATGCATGGGCAACATTTAAACCATTAAGGGTCATTTTTGCGTAGTGGCAGAAACTGTTGGTGAAAAATTAGCTCTAAGGGAATATGCCTTTTAAATGGAAATAGCATGGTAAACAGTCCAGTCTATAAGGTCGATTCTCACTCAGCTGGTAAGAAAAGAGTAAATAAAAGAATAACAAGGACCGAGTAAAGTTACTCGAGTAATCCCGGAAGAATCGAGTACAACCGATTACACAACACAATCGAGTAACTCGATTATTTTTACTCGATTGTGCCCATCACTATCTCTCTCCCTGGCTGACAATGCGTCGGTTTTCCAGGGCAGACCTTGTTGGGTGTGCTCCTCGAATTGTATTTGTAGGAAGATACAAATAAGTATTTATATGGTATCTAAATTGTATGGAAAGAAAAGAGCATCAAATAAATAAGTAGATGAATCTAGCGTCAGTTTTGTTATTGTGTTAAATAATATTATTTATGAGAAGAGTGAGTAGTGGATAAAGTGAGAAGTTATGAAAGTTTAAATGCAATATATAGTGTTCAGTAGGCTACATTGTAAAGTGGCTCTCAAAACGTGGGGGAGTACTCATGAGAAGATCCGGTAAGCAGATAGTACGAGTGTGAAAATGTACGCGTATATATTTTACTATAAAGAAATAATGGAAGTAGTATGCACAAAGGGCAGGATTTTTTTTATATTGTGATAAGTTTAATATTTTTTACCATACAAAATAGGCAAATTTACAATTATGGCAAAATGAGTATTTTAAATAGTACCGGTAGTTTGAAAAATAATATTTCAGGATCCCGAAATTTCATGTAAAATGTGTTGACGCCTGAAAGGTTATGTTTTGTTCAGGTGGGTTCGTTTATAATATTAATTTTGTTATAAATGGAGATTTGTTGTTTTTATGTGTGTAGAGAGGGCAAAAAATATAATACAAGTTTATACGATGACAAAGAAAAACAAGGAATCCCGCTCTCGTGTTACTGGTACATAATCACTTTTAACCATAATCTCAAGAACTCCCTTCAAATCATAAGATGAATTTTATTATTTAACAGTTAGAAGCAAAGATTTCTATTTTTTTTTACACTGCTCTCTCTCTCTCTCGTTTGACTTTAAGTGGATAAATGGTTAGGCATTTCTACTTATAGTGGGCGTAATGATAAAGGGCTAGGGATAAAATCATATTGTCTGGAGATGTAGCTGTTGAGGAGTGGTAAATATACACACTTACTGGTTTTTTCAATCAAACTTAACAAAACTAGCACATAAAATGTAGGCCTCTGTTCAAGTTGAGTATGATAACCTATAAATTCAACTTCAAAACCAAGCCAGATAGACCTACATTATAAACTGATGAAAGTATCAGTAGATAATAGGATATGACACTTTTAAAAAAATCTATAAAGATTAAAAGCATACAATTACAAATACATTGTTTCTTTATTGCCATGCCCTGTCTTAGATTTAAGTTACTTTAAGATTGGCTTAGAGTAAGTGATAGTTTTCTGTGTGCAAATTATATGGCGTCGTTTAAAGTGGCTACTGCTGTCAATTGTCATAATAATAGTATTTAAATACGGGATTGCCAACAAGATGATACTAGGGTTAGAACAAGCACCTTATACACAGATATAGTCTGTAATGTTTATAAAAATAAGTCCTAAAATCCGTGTTTAGATTTTAAAGTAATACGACAATAAGTAAAAAGATTATATATTTTATATTAATATAGAGATAGTGCTGATCTCTAGTAAACATGGAATGAGTTACGGCGAGTTTCTTCTGATGCCATCTATCAGACAAGTGGTACTGCAATTAAATAGATACAAATCAGGATGTATACAATTCAGGATTTTGTGGGTATAATGCAAATATTTCTAGTGGATACAATTCAGACTATTTATTTGTGGTGCTTGTTTAAGAAAATGGCAGAATGGAGACCATTCAGAATGGATAAAATTCAGGGTTTTGCGGACATTATGAAAATGGATACAATTCAGACTTTTTATTTGTAATGCGTGTTTAAGAAAATGTCTGAATGGAGACAATTCAGGATTTTGTGGATATAATGCAAGTAATTAGTGGATACAAATCAGGATTTTTGTTAAAGTTGTTTATTTGAAAATGGTCTGAATGGGTACATTTCAGAATGGATACATTTAAGAATTTTGTGGGTATGATAATGGATACAAATAAGACTTTTTATTTGTGGTGCTTGTTTAAGAAATGTCTGAATGGATACCATTCAGAATGGATACAATTCAGTCGTCTCGATAATCTTTCCACAAACTAGGCTAAGAATGATGTAGCTGAAACGTGCAATAATATTATTACTATAAATGACTAACATGCACCTTCTAAGGCGAATGATATAAGCAAGCGACAGACAAAATAATTTAACTCGCAACAGGTACAATAATTACTCTCCCAACCAACATTTTATTTCGTCACCACGTCTCACTACCTGTTCGGATTATACACACGAGGAAGGTTGAATTTAAAGGAAGTGTACCAGCATTTGTATGAAGAAAGAGAGAAAGAGAGTGGAAAAATATGTGGAAAAACCACCTTCGGTGTATTCGACTGGGATTGAACACCGATCTCCCCGCCATCAGCATTCTATCCTATTGAGAGAGTGATATCTTAGATAATGCGGCCAGTGAGGTGGGTCATATTATTACTAACTGCGCTAACATGCTAAGGATGAAGAAAGGTTGAATTTAAAGGGAGCGTACCAGAAATTGTGTGAAGGGAGAATGGAGAGTCAATTTAAGGAAAATCTCCCTCAGTGCACCTGAAGGGCACTATAACTCTAACGGAGGTGGGCGTCGAACTGAGCTCCGAGCCGAACTCTGTTTATAGGTGCATACAATTTTTCCAATGAACCTAATCTCGAACATTTCTGCGAGCCATATTTGCTTTAGAAAGTTATATAGACTCATTTTGTGGATGACACACTCAATAGACTGTGAAAGTTTAAAATTTTCAGACTAAAAATAAAATCTACATTTTGCAAAAAATACAGAAAAGACAGGACAGATGATGGCGGCAAGCTCAATTTGTATATTATAACGAACAGAACACAGTGGAAATAATCTGCTTAGTGACCTAAAATTACAATAACTTAGTGGTCAATACAAAAACTGGCTCACTACCCAATTCTCGAGCTATCAGGCATGCGGTTGACCGTCAGACATTACATTACATTACATTACATTTACATTACATTTACATTCACAATTACCATTACCATTACATTTACCATTTACATTAACATTACATTTACATTTACATTAACATTACATTAGAATTTACATTTATCATTTACCATTAACATTAACATTTACCCTTACATTTACATTTACATATTACATTACATTATCACGCCGTTCCCTTACGGTGTAGGCAAGAAACTGTTAATCCAATTCAAAAAACAACTCCGTACTTAATCCATCCTCCCTAACTTTATCCACACTTCCCTATCCTTACATACCCCCTTCACTTCAACAACATCAATATTCCGAGTCATACATGCTTTCTTATTCTCAAAACTCTTAATGTTTCTCTTTTTAACACATTCGTCCACAACATTTAACCACGTCTTACATGGTTTACTCCTTCCTTGGGATCCACACACGCTACCTTCATATATTTTGAAGTGTTATTGAAATCTTACTGCACCGCGATGGGCGCCAATTGAAGTGTTATAGAAATATTCGACTTACGTTGGGCGCTAATTATGATGTTTTGGACATCTCTCTCCGCGTCGATCGATGAATTATGGATCTGGTTCGTCGCGTTGGACATCGATTGAAGTTATACCGTTTAATTAGATGATAATTGCCCCGTGGTCGAGCACTAATTAAAGTGGTCCGGTATTTTGATGTGGTGAGATAATTGGTATTTATAGCCCCGTGATCGAGCGCCAATTAAAGAGTTATTGGTGATTGGAATATTGTATAATTAATACACACTTATTATGTTGACATGCTTTTATTTCTAAATCTTGGTTTATTTCTAGAGAAAATAGATCATGTCGTCGACGAAATATATACGCGGATTATAGTACGATCGCGGACAGGAGCTGCAGTCCCGAGTACTTCAAGGGTTGGACTCCTAGTGACTAGTGAGTAGTGAGATACTGAGTTGTGTCCTTACATTGCACCATTCTTTATATATATCCATTGCTCATGGAAACTTCGAGAAGGTCGTGTTATAAAAAATTAAAATACAAGACAAAAACATCTCGGTGTCACTAGGAGCTTCGAGAGCCGGAAACTGACTCAAGTTACTTTTTAAAATCTCTATTCGAACTTTCCAGAAGAGGAAGCTATTATTTAAAAATCTTATATTTTCAACTTGACTTTACTAAAGCTACTATCACACGACACTTGCTTGTACTAGAAATCAAGTGTGCTAGCTAGCGACTAGATATCCGTATACTAGCTAGTACAATGGAAACGGGACTAGAGTATTCACACGCTGTCAGTTTGGTACTAGGTTATAGTGCAAATATTTATCGAATGTCAGAGATTAATTTTGGGTGCAGCAGCTGCATTAATTACTAATAATGATATTGAAAATTATGAGAAGGAGCGTAAGAAAACAATATGGACACAGGACTGGCTGTAAAGACTAAATAATGGTCATGGGATAATAAAAATTATACATTTGGAGGTTAAGTCAGACACATTCGGGGTGACACAAATGTATCTCCCTAAATTTGTATTCATTTATTTACAATGTGGTAAGAGGCCCCTAAGCCCATGGATGTCCAAGGGTGTAGCCTTGATACACAAATGTTCTTTTTTAGACCTATACACACTTTATATTCTAAAAAAACAACCAAGTTTGGCATGCTATCAAGTTTATTTAGATTAAAATTGGGTCTGGAACACAGTTTGTCATTTTTAGATAATATGTTTTAAATTAAATTTATATATATTAAATATATTGTCATATTGTTACAATTTGGCATTATATAAACAAGGATGTTTAGAATAATTTTCTGCCAACAACAAAATTACATCCGATTACCATGTTGACGTCATTTATACCATTTCTCTACACAACAGTCTCAGCGCGCATTGATTGGTTGAATTACACAGACTAGTGTCGAAACTAGTACGACAATAGCGCGTGTTCTATCCTCATAACCAGTATGGTAGCCAGTACCAAGTGGCAGAACCAGTATACTTTTTCTGATTCACACGACGCTAGATGATGACGTGCTAGCTAGTGCTAGGTAGCACACTGGATTTCAAGTTCGAGCTAGTGTCGTGTGATACGGGCTTAACTTGATGCGCTCTGACGTCACTTACAGTAGCGTGTACCTTCTTAGAAGAAGAAGTGCTTCAAGCGCCATGTAATAGATTATAATTTAAATTTAATAATATACGTTTATAAAATTAGGACGATATTATTGTCAATGCTTTCACATATTCTTTAGGGGCAAATCAATAACATTACAATTTGCTTGGTCATTCTATTTACATTCATCCTCCCAACATGCTCAAACCAACTTAAGACGCCTCTTTCACATTTACGTATTGGGTTTTCTTTAAAACCGGACATCATTCATTACTGACCCTGTCCATAAAAGTTTTTCCACATACAATTCTGAGATATCTCACACCAACCACCTTCACCTGGCTTAGTGGCTACATTCGTAACTAAAAGATAATTTCCATGTTCTAAGCTTTTCTATTCATATACGATTAACAGTAAGAACAGTTTATAACCCGAACGGGTTGTAAGACGAGGTGCTAAAAAAACACCAAAAACAACTGTACGAACTCTAACTCAGCTCCATGTTATTTACTTTCGTGTACAAATGTTATTATTGTACTCGGCCACATAAAGCTGGCCCCCGAGTCAGCGAGTGGTAGCTGTGTTCTCAATTGTTGATAACTCATTGGTAGTTGTTGATTTACGCACATCCATCACACACACTGCCTTAAAATATGCGTGAAGAATTATCCTTAGCACGGGATGAATCCGGGATAGCTCTCTGGTAGAGCATGGGCCAAGAGTCCCTGGTTCAATTGCCATGTTTCGAGGTCCGTGAAGTTGGAAGCACCACTAAAGCACACATTCTGAAACCTATGCCAATATTTAGTGCTGAATTTGAGCCACAAGAATATCCTATCCCCATAGTTTGTGCCATGATAGTTTTCAATAAAACACTTAAAAATGTTGTAGCTTCACATTGTAATTCCATCCTCGTAGGCCGTTGTTTCATTTCTTTTCCCCCTTTCCATACATTATGCTGACCACACATTTATCTCTTTGAGTGCGTGTTAAACCCAAGCGTGGGGAAAATGTTTGGCTGTCGAAGTCCCCATGTCCCTTTACGGATTCCTTAAGACTTCACACTGCTTGTACAGTAGTTTTTCCAAACTTTTACTAAAATATGAAAGTGCGCTTAAGATTGATAGATCGATTAGATAGATTAATTAATATCCAACATTTATGTTTAAGAAATGACTTTTTATTTTGATTAATTAAAATACAAGATATAATTTCTTAATGTTTGTGTGTCTTTCCACACCTTCCAGAAGTTTCTAAATGACCTAGAAAACTGAAATTATACACATTTATAATATTGACTTGATGTCTTGGGGTTGAATAAGGTCAAACAGTTTTTCCTTTTACAACTTAAGATCTACCCCTAAAATAAAATGTAGCTTACTTAAGGGTGAAAAGAGAGAAGAAAAATCGATTTTTATCATAATTGGCTCTGACGATTTTGTTTAAAATTCATATCTTAGGCCTATTTGTCAGTAATATTATTTTGTACCATCTCATTTTCCCGGAAATATGATTTAGAGAATATTTTACACGTGCTAATATTTGCAATTATTAGTATAGACCACGAGAGACACACGACGAAACCGGTTTAAATTAGGATACTATAACAATGTATATTGATTTATTTTTCTTAACTGCGAGGAGAATGATTTTGAAGGCAATAGCCGAGAATATAGATTATGACCTTCCTAAGAAGACATAAGGTAAGTCTTGATTGATTTATAATAATATATTATTTTATGGTGATATTTAATTGGTGATTATTATATTTATACAATCATTATTTACGACTGAATTTCATAACCCACCCACACTATAGTAACATAGTTCTCATTATAAGAGTTCTTAGTATAATTTCTACAAATAACCAGGGTTGGCATAGGTTTCAGAATTTGTGCCGCTATGGGTGCTGCTACGTGAAGTTGGCAGCACCCACTTTTTTTTGTGTGTTTTCACGAAAACTATGGTGGCACAAACTATGGGGATAGGATATTCTTGAGGCACAAATTCAGCACTAAATATTGGCATAGGTTCCAGAATTTGTGCCATTAGTGGTACTGCCAACTTCACGCACCTCATGTTTAGGTGTCATTTTTCGTATTTACGAATATTCATTAAGGAAGCATGAAAGTAAAATTCAAACAACTTTCGTGGACGCACGGTCTAAGGCATCACACTCCCAATAGACTGGACTGCCGATGGCGGGGAGATCAGAGTTTTCTCTAAATAATTTTCCACTCTCACTTCACGTAAATGTGGGTACAAACTTCCTCTAAATTCAACCTTCCCCATCTCTATAATTTTTTTATTATTTTATTAGCACCACCCGTTCGGGTTATACATTATGTACATATACCCTAATTGCTTAGGAATTTTAAAGGTTTAATCAAGAGGAAATTCACCCACATTTGTATGGAAGAAGAGTGGATGACCATTTAGGAAAACCACCCTCAGTGTACCCAACCGAAATCGAACCCTGTCTTCGGCAGTCTAGTCTAACACTAGAATGGTGCGTTAGACCATGTAGACTCCGAAGGGGATCTAAAATAAAACTCTAGAGCCCAAAAAGTCGCAAGTAGCCCAGTTAGGACAGTCAGTAGCCAATGGATCCCACAAGTAGCCGAATTCACTAATTTCGCCGGCAACCCTGCGCAGAACCGCCGCCTATATCTGTGCATTCACCAGTGGCGTGTTGCTTTCTCAGTCTCTCTACACTGTGCGGCTCCGTAACAACGCAGCTACAAACATCTCCCGTGACTTGGCGAGACTTGCTTCGAAAAGGTGTGTTGTCACTCCTAAATGTAGCTGAATAAAAAATAAAATAAAAAACTATTCCTAAGGGGGTTTACAACCCCTTAGCCCCCTCCCCCTCTATTGGTGCGCCACTGCTTGCTGCCATCTAGAGTAACCTTGATGCGTTTCTGCGGTTATATCTCGGTTATTCTACCATTTTATTACGTCAGGAGATGTCTAAATTCCGGAAATATATACAAATATCAAACAAACTCCCTTTAATATTATTACTATACATTGCATATCGTCGTGTGTTAGCCCCCAACCCCACCAAACAGCCGTTGTGGGTTGGTCTGTTTTCACTACAAACCGTATTTTTCTTTCTTTTCCTATGTTACAATAATATTAAAAAACCAGAACAATAACAATATCATATATTTACATCTATTATTAACTCAAAAGAGACAGCTACGCTAT
Organism: Timema monikensis; assembly: GCA_902151445.1. Lineage (NCBI taxonomy): Eukaryota > Metazoa > Arthropoda > Insecta > Phasmatodea > Timematidae > Timema > Timema monikensis. The sequence continues at coordinate 423,118 of CABFVZ010000109.1, read as the reverse complement.
TCACGTCACCAAATGGCTTGGTCATGTTTAGCACCCGCCTCGCTCTGAAGTAGAGGTGAGATATATTTTATTTGAACTGTGATTTGTCTGTGTTAAATGTGTATTCACTGTTGTGCTTGTGAGTGTTCGTCCTCTCAATAAAGATAATAATTGTGTCCTACCCGGTCCTCGAACTGGGGACCGGTGTCTCCCTGTCTAGTCCCTCATTATTGTAAACTATCTCTTCCTTATGTCCCCCGCCCTTCTCCACAGCCTATTCTAATTATTTGTTTCATCAACTGTACCAAAATGAACTATAGTACACTCTAAACCTATAATAGTCTGCCCACGAGGAGTGGGCAGTAATCTCAGACTCAAACCCAAACAAAAAATTGTTTATTTGTTCCCCCCATTCATGTATTAGTACCAGAAGGGCAAAAATCACCCACGGGTAAAAATTTCTTTTTAGTTTCGCACCAAGGCTACGTAAGGAAATGTCTACGGCCCCCTGACCGAGCCCGGAGCCTCCCTCGCTCAGAAGTCTAGATGGAAAGCGATGACTCTAGATGGTATTAGTCATCGCTTTCAGCTGATAGAATGTGTCAATGCAGCATCAAATATTAGAGACAAAGGAAGCCATTGTTGTTAAGGGTGTGAGTTGAACATGGGCGTACTCATGGGTAGTCCCCCTTCAAGCAACTCTTACGCAGTATCGCCACTTTATGAATGCCAACTATCACTATCACATTTGTCTAATAGTTATCGGTCTCGTGTGCATGTGGAAAGAACTTTAATTAATTGTGCTAATTCAAATATGTACGACACAATCTCAAAGTTTGCGCTATAATTTTAATTTTCTACAAAGTTTTTTTTATATAATATGTTTATATTATAATTCAATGGTTTGACCACACTAAACTTTACATTTTATGATCTTAAAAAGTTGTGGCAACACTGATTAAAATTATTTTAGGCAATGCGATTGAAGTATCTCCACGATTCCAGTCTCCGTCAGTTCACACTTCACAGTTGTTCTATATTCCTTCTTCCTATTGGAGTTAATTGTGCTTTAAACTTAACAATAGTGCAAATATTGATTTTAAGCAGCCCTCGACTATTATGTCTCATTTAGTTAGTGAGCAAGATCTGGACGAAGTTGTCAAGGCAACTTATCATATTTTGTTGGAAATATTCTTCAATGCTGATCCCGTCTATTTGTTGAAGGCCAGTAAATCTTATGCAGGAGACTCAACTGCTCTTACTTCTTTTGTTTTGGATCAGTTGAATACAGATAATTACCCAAGTCTACAGGATTTTCTTAAGGTATATGTTTCGGGATACATAATAATTATGCTGAAATTTTTTGGGCCATTATCTTATTCCATTGTTGCTATTAATGTGGAGTTTTTTCTGTTTGACACCGTATTTAATTGACGACTTTTGTTCAAACATTTTGTAAGTATTATATCTATAGTGAGTGTTTATAAACAAGCAATTTGGATAAAATGTTTTATATATATTTAAAAAAAAGTATTTAGGGGAGAAAAAGGACTTAAAAAGTGGCACCAAATTCGCTAGACTTCGAACAACTAGTCTAATAAGCGTGTTATTAATATGAGTACCTAGTTACTGACTACCCGCAAATTGTGTTTGGGACTAGACTTACGCGCTTTTTACGTTGTCATTTCTTGGAAAACTTTTTTTTTGTTATAACTTTTGAGCAAATAAAACCAAAATATTGAAATAGTGGTAGTTTTATGAGTGTCCAAATTTGGACCAAAACAAAGTGTTTTTTATACCAAGACAGGAATGTTCATAGTTTCTTACAAACAAAACTATTAAATAATCCAATTTTAAGAACATTGTCCATCCATTAAAATAAACCAAGTTTTCCTTAGTATATAAAAAGGAGAATTATAAAATTTAGCAACACCTTTTCACAAAAGTGACCATTTGCAGCATAACTTATTCCTACACACATTATTTTAGATTGTCTTGTTAATCAAAATGCTGTATATTTTTATCCTATCGTACAGAGATTAATTGCATTGTTTATAGCCTTAATTAATATCAAGGGCTACTGCTACACCATAGTGGAATCTAACTTTTGTTGTGTGTGAATAATAATAATAATAATAATTATTATTATTAGAACCGCGTCTTACTACCCGTTCGGGTTATACGCACTTACGCTAATGTGTAATGGTAGGGTGATTGTGAGATGAAATGGAGGACCTACAGTTTAACGTGGGATCCGAACCACGGTGAAGGCCTGGCATTCCCCACATTCACAAGATGTCTTGTCAGAGGTGAAGGAAGGGTTTAGTAATCAGATAAATTTGTGCCGGGACCGAGGATTGAACCTTGGACCCCAAGCACAGAAGTCCGACACCTTATCCCTAGACCGCCAGGTCACCACTAATAATGATAATAATAATGATAATTATGATAATAATTAATAACAATAACAATAATAAATAAATTATAACAATAACAACAATAATTAATAAATAATAATAATAATAACAATAACAACAGCACCAAGTTTTATTACCCGTTTGGTTTATATGCTTAAATATTAATTCCACTAATTGGTCAGGAATTGGGAAGGTTGAATATAGAGGAAGTGAAACCGGATTTGTGTAGATGGGGAGTGGAAAGCCACTTGGAAAAACCATCTCAAGCTCACCCTAGTAAGTTTTGAACCTCGATATCCCCGTCCTGAACAGTCTAGCTTCATGAAACTAGGGTGTTAGCTAACTACACCACCGGCAGGTAGTTGTGCATGAAAAATCAGAGACGTATTTACCTTAGGTACAGTAGAGTCCTAATTAACGATTAACCTGCACCGAAGCGTGACCAACAAGAGGTCAGATAACCAAAATGTTGAATAATACAGAAAAAAAGGGGGGGGGGGGNNNAAAAAAAGGGGGGGGGGGGGGAGGAGGCGCTAGAATGAAACCAAGATTAGATGGAAGTGCAGAATAGATATGAAATAGAGAGTAGGGCTAGTAACTACTCCATAGTATAAATTATGGAATAAATTACAAAAATATTATTTTAGAATTAAACAAAAATACAGCACATATTTTAAATCAAGTAAATGTAACTTTTATTATAATACTGTAGTATGCACAATACAAAAGTTACTGTTTAAAAATTTGGCCATTGAAGTTTATTTCAAAGCTTTGTTTCTCTTCTTTGCGGCAAAGTTACACAATAACATGTAATTAAAATGTAGGATAATTGAAACTACTGTGTTACTAAATTATCTTAATTTAGTTTCATACAGGGTAATCCTAAAGTAGATTGACAAATTATATTTTTTAAATCTAGAAAAAAAATATATATATATATATATATTGCCATCATCAGACTTAACTTCAAATGCAAAAACCTTCAAGTAATTGCAGAAATTTTCATTGATCTATAAAAAGTATTTTACACCTAGTCCCTTTGCCAAAAAAAATCACAGATGAAGTTTTTTTTTACATGTTCAGGAATTAAACCTACAACCCTTAACTCAGAAGATAGGTGCACTACCGACTGAGCTAAGCTGTTAGATTATACTCCCAAAAAACCATATTTTAAATAGAAATAACATTTAAATGTTTAATAATTTTTCTTGCCTGGGTTATTTTAATTGATGTATACTTAGTTTACCCTGAAAAGTAGAGCCTTACCTTGACTGATTTAACTATGACCTCTCATAAGCTATACTATAGGGGAAGAGAAAATAGTACACGAAGAGGCCAGGATTCTTTAATTGTTTTCTATGTCATTTTACGAGAAATAAAATATTTGCTACCATATCCATACAAACAACAAAAGAAAATTTCCAAAGATAGTAAAACTATTATATTGTAAAACGACTAGATAGTTTAAAAATTAAAATATGGTAGCGTATTTTGTTTCAAGACATTTCATTATCTGAATTCCATGAAAAAATATGTTGTTGATACCTGCAAGGTTGGATCTATTCGGTAGGGATAGGTTAGCGTTTTTAGGAATTAAAATACTTTTTGATGCCATGAATTTGGTATCTTTCATTTACCATGAATGGTAGCAAGCTCATCTTGCTTGTTTCAATATTGTGTGGCTTATATAATAGGGCCAAAGTGGGGTCTGACAAAGTCCAAAGTGAAGTGTTTGATGACTATCCACGGGCGTTGTGGGGAGGGTCCCCCCTCCCCCCCCCCCTGCTCAGATAGGAAACTCTTAATAAAGTACCGAATTTGGTAAAAAAGATTCTCACAGTTGGGGTGTAAATTAGTAAATTTCAATACTTTAAATGCTAATACAACATATTTTTGTTAATAATAATATAGTAGATATTTTGTAGCCTTGACTTCTTAGTTAACAATGATTGGCACTTTTCTTTATAAGTTCCGAGAATTATTATAGAAGACCACCCGTATATTTGTCTTGGAAATAGTTATTTTATCTCGCCAAACCCAACGTTTTCAGAACTGTCACAAAATAGTAGGGGCGGGTGGAATCCTCATGGTGGCTACAGACAGGGAAAACCTGGAAAAGTCAGGGAATTTTTAGATGACAGAGAAAACAGAAATGTCAGGGGATTTAACTAAAAATAAGGAAAAGTCAAGGAATTAAAAAATATGTTTAAAATATCCCAGTAATTTCACAATTAAACACTAAAACAAAAGTTATTAATACCTAAATAAAATAAAATTTTAATTTTTAAAATAATTGATAGAACCGTCTGTTTAGTAGATACAAACTTTTTTAGTATGTGATCAATAATGAATACAACAAAAGTCAGCATCCACCATTAAAACTGGAAAAAAGTAGTCAGGGAAAATTGAAAAATGTTGCCTGGAAAACTTGGAAAAGTCTGAGAATTTTGTAAAATATTTTTTGTAGCCACCCTGATCCTGAACCCTTGAGAAAAGGTCGGGAATTTATCACTTCTCGTAAGTCGGGCGGGAATGACACTTTCCCCATAAGGTTTCTGGCGGGAAACAAAACATAGTGCTCCAGGAAATAAAATAAAGGGCGCGCAACTTAGTGACTGGGATGGGGAGGTGTATGACTTAAGGCCCTGCCTACCCTCCCTGGCGGCGTGTTGAGCTTTCAGCTCTAAAATAGATGGCGTTGCTAACGTTATACAAACTGGTGGATTCCAGCCATCAGGTTGGCAGAACTACTGGTTTGTTTAAACAATTGGGAGACTGGCGACCACGACCGGTAATCAGTAAAGGCAGCAAGCAAACTTTTTTCCAAGAATTGAGAGAAGAAGTGTAGTGCCTGACCGTAAAGTGTGTAGGCGACCAAGTTTGACTAAACGTGGGGAGACATAACAGTCAAGATACAATCACACTCTCGAGCAGAAAAATTAGCTTATTCATTCCAGTCAGCTAGACGTCCATTAACCTGTAGTACCACTTTTGAATTTTGAACTTTTTTTGATGCCAAAGTTTTGTATCCGTACCCATTTTGAGTAATTAGCATATCAAAGTGGTGACTCAAGGTTAATGCTGTTTTACTACTTTTTAATTTTGAACTTTTTTTGATGCCAAAGTTTTGTACTAGTTTTGTACCGTTTTGTACCAGAAAGAAAAAGTATTGTACCCGTACCCGTTTTGAGTAATTAGCATATCAAAGTGAGTACTCCACGTACTCCAGGTAAATGCGGTTGTACCCCTTTTGATTTTGAACTTTTTTTGATGCC
>CABFVZ010000109.1:388438-413606 GCA_902151445.1 Timema monikensis | reverse complement strand
TTGCAGAAGGAAAAGTTGTATTTAAAACCATGTATTTTGACTAGAGAGTCGACTTGGGAGTCGTTAGAGCTCAATATCGTCGTGATTATTGAAGCTAACCCAAATTAAAAAATATGTCTAAAAAGAAAAAGAAATTATTCATTAAATAGTATGTTATAAACAAACACTCTAGCTTAATTGTACAAAGAAAATAAATAAATCCATTAATAATTTTTGTTTTTCCATTTAAAATGAATTGAAATGGAAACATTTTAATGAAAATATTTCAATAACTATTTTTAGCATGGTTTGAAAATTCCATAAGAATTATGAAAGATGCCCAGATATGTTACTAAAATAAATAAAAAACAACAAGGTTGAATTATTAAATATATTTTGTTCTAAATTCTTTTGTTTAGAACCGTGCATTTATGGGTAGGCAGGGCCTTAATGTACTCTGTCAACAGTTATTTGTTTGGTTCAGCAAGTGAAAAAGTTAGAAAGATTTAGAGGACAGATATATTACGTAACTGCCACATTGCAAAAAAAAATTTTTGTTCAATAGTTTGTGCTCTATTTGTGCTCATATGGGCCCAAACATGAACATTTGAGCTGTGAAACTAGCCTTTTTAAATAATATTAAATGTGGTGGGCCAACTTGAGCTCAAGCTTGCCCTCCACACATTGAAAAACACAACACATATTTTAAATCAAGTAAATGTAACTTTTATTTAATACTGTAATAATTAACACTTGTGCTTTAAAATTAGGCATTCTAAAGAACATTTAATGTGGCGGGCCAACTTGAGCTTTCCCTGTACCATAACTTGTAGAAAAATTGATTTCAAGCTGACCCGCCACATTTTGAAATATCAATGTATCCAAAATTCGGTTTTCACCACTCATTTATGCTCATATGTGCCCGAACATGAACTTTTGTTCTGTGAAACTAAGCCTTTTAGATAACAATTAATGAAGACGATCCCGCTTGAGCTCAAGCTAACCCGCCACATATTGAAAAACAACATAAATTCTATTCACGCCATTCCATTGTGCTTTATTTGTCCTCATATGTGCTCGAAAATGAACAGGTGTGTTCTAAAATTAGCCAATCTAGAAAACAATTAATGTGGCGGGCTAACTTGAGTCTTCCCTATACCATAACCTGTAGAAAAATGAGTTCAAGCTGGCCTGCCACATTTTGAGGAATCAATGTAACAACATTCTGTTTTCACCATTAGTTTGTACTCATATGAGTCCAAAAATGAACATTTGTCCTCTAAAATTAGGCATTCTATATAACATATAATGTGACGGGCTAACTTCAGCTTTCCCTATACCAAAACCACTAGAAAGATTGGTTGGGTTCAAGCTGGCCTGCCAGTCCCCCTGCCCCTGCCACATTTTGAAATATCAATGCAACAAGATTTTGTTTTCACCATTCATTTGTGCTTCGTTTTTGCTCATATGTACCTGAACAGGCTCATTTATACTGTGAAACTAGAACTTTTAGATAACATTTAATCAAGGTGATCCAGCTTTAACTCAAATTTTTCTACAGGGAAGGCTCAAGTTAGCCCGCCACATTAAATTTTATAAAGAAATCCTAATTTTAAAGCACCAATTTTCATTTTCGGGCACATATGAGCACAAACAGAGCAAAATAGTGAGATGTAAATAAAATTTTGCTATATTGTGTTTTCCAATATGTAGTGGGCCAGCTTGAACCCAAATTTTTCCACAGGTTATGATATAGGGAAGGCTCAAGTTAGCCCACCATATTAAATTTTATATCGAAGGCCTAGTTTTAAAGCACAAATGTTCATTTTCGGGCATAGGAAGAACCTCCCTTAGTACACTCGGCCATGATCGAACTACGATCTCCCCATCATCAGCAGTCTAGTCTATTACGAGAGTAAAGCCTTTGGCCGTGCAGCCACCAATTTGGGGTTTAATAATATAACGTTTACAAGTCTTACCATATTAGTTTATAAATCAATATATGTTTGATCTAAAACTTTTCTAATGCATAATTTTAAAATTTCCCATTCCTGTCTCGAATCTCAATATTTTGACTCATTTCTCGTCCTGTTCCCATCCCACAGTAAAAAAGTAATTCCCGTCCATCCCTACAAAATAGTTTTATTCAAACAATCCCATCTTTCTAAACCTCCCTCCCTGCTGTTTTCAACTACCAACTGCGAGTTCTACTACACACCTTAGTGAACAGAATTTGTTTTCAAATGTTGAAACATTAAGAGGGGACTAACCTATCCTTTGAAAGTCAGTGCACATACACTTCTTTCTAATCTAATGTATTGATAATGAAAAAGATAGATACATTTTTTGTAGTATCTTGCAATTAAAACATGTAATTTTAATTATGTGTTGTCAATTTTTATAAAAAGCTTTTATATTATCCATAATATATGTCCTAATTTGGCTATATTTTTATATATTGAACATTATAAAACTTAAATAGTTCTCTTTAATTTTAATTTTTAGAAAAACTAGTTCAAATTCTACCTCTTTTCTAAAATTATTGCTATCATTTGCCACCATTGTGACAACGTAAAAATAAGAAAAATTAGATTAATCTTTGGTGCAGGTTTTACAATTTATTTGCCAGTGAGACTCTGCCATGTTTTAGAGAACAGTATGACATAGGTTCTTTTGCTTCCATTATTTTCTCATTATGCCTCATAGTTTATAGTTTAGCCTGACTGTTTGGGTGTAGGAGTTCCTGACCAACCTGTCAAAGTGGCATAGGAAAATCGGACAACATTCCACTTCCATGGTTAGTATTTACAAGTTTCTCTGAAAACTTTGTGGAGTGTAGATGTAGAAAGTAAGAAAGTGAATATTTATATATATATTTTTACATGAAAGCGTCTCTGAAATGTATAAAAAAAAGATTTGCGTATGGGAAAGGATGGCCATCAAAATTTATATTCGAGTGCAAAGAGGAAAAAAGTAGAGGTTTGTCATTATATTAAACTGGATGAAGAGTAGGTAAGTAAATTATGTTAATAATCTTGCTAAAATAATAATGTGGAAGGACTGAAAAGTATGTCATGTTGTATACAAAGTAAAGTTAAAAATAAAATAAAACAATTCTAGGCATTAGACTAATTTTACTAAATTTAATATGTTACCATATTAAATAAATTGGTAAAGGTAAAGTAAAAATATGTTTATTATTGTCTTATAATTATTTCATTAGTCGTGACCTTGTTGTCAGTGGGGTTGGGAGGGGACCTTTAGTGACCTTTCTTAGAAGGGACATGGCTTTCATGTTTCATTTTCTCACTCTCAATTTAATTTATTTTTTCTTCTTCACACTTATTAGACTTGCCTTTCCACTATTTTTTCATATGTTTTCAGTAATGTCTACACGTCGCTAAACCCCAACAATAACCACCTTCATGTCATTTAAATTTAAACTCTAAGTTAATAAAAGTTACAAGCTTATATTTTATAAAACTATTAACATAAGACTACTGATTAGAAAACTCCCTAATAATGTCCCAATATCACGTCATATCCATGAAAAGCATGACCAAAACTTATAAGTGACCTTGATACAGTTGGGCAGTGATACGGGTCCGGGGTTCAATCCTTGGTCCCGGCACAAATTTATCTGATTACCAAACCCTTCCAGGCCTCCACCGTGGTTCGGACTCCACGTTAAACTGTAGGTCCTCCATTTCATCTCACAATCACCCTACCATTAAACATTAGCGTAAGTGCGTACAACCCGAACGGGCAGTAAGACGTGGTGCTGCTGATTAATAATAATAATAATAATAATAATAATAATAATAATCTTGCAAGTCAATCAATGTGTAGCTGTTGTCTAATATAAAGAAAGTGAGAAAAGGTTTGGAAGGGGGAAGAGAGGTTCTAACTCCTCTCTCCCCATTTAAAAAAATTTATATATATATATATATATATATATTGTTTTGGTTTTGGCGTGATTTAAAATAATGAAATAAGGGGGAACATTACAATAGTACAGCTACAAAGAAACACACTTTTAAAATATGTTCACCTATAATTGATTAAGGTAAATTAGTAACCATATACATTGTGCGACTCGGATCATTTCGTAGCAGTGATTTATTAAAATAAAGCATTATAGCTACATTTATACTGTGTAAGATTTCACCTGGCAACTTCGTATTGACCTATTCTAGGCAATATGGATATTTTACTATTATTCATTTTTGAAAACATTAATTTATTCAAATACAAATTTACAAAGCAACAAGAGTATAATGATGCACTTTCTAGCATGGTGCTATATTTTATCACATGTAGGTCTGTCATAATTTCATAACTATTGCTTTGCTTCTTAGGCCTATTCTTTATTTATTAGAAGTGCGTTATTAATTTTTCTTGGAGATTTGAAAAAGACAGATATGCAGATAAATAATTTAGAACAAGTTACAGATTTACATTAAGTGTCCTTTATCAGTATATGACACAAGGATCTAGAAGAGGCTGTAAACACTGGAAAGGTAAATTTAATAATAAAAATATGTGTTAAAATTTTTTTTTTCTTTTATAAGGGTTTGTGAACGAACATTTTTTATATAAAATTCTAGAAAAAATTGTGTGGTGAATAGGCCTATCACTTGAAGAAAGAGCACTATTATTTCTACTAAGTGCAAGGCCAGTTGCATATAACACATACAAAAAAAAATGCCTTTTTGTTGTCTACACAAGCAACTGGGTATTTATTGAGGAAATAAAAAAAGATGAAGAATTTTGGGAAAATAAGATGTTTGAACATATAAATTGGTAATAGGAATTAAATATAAATATAAGTCATTCACGAGCTAAGTTTACCTGGATGACAGGGCTAAACATATGATTTTCGAACTGTCATCCAGGTAAAAATCTATCGTGAACGGAATATAGTAATGAGTTGAAATATTCTAGGGGTGCAGAATATGTTCAGAGATCCAATATTTCCCCAGAACATAACATTTTCAAAAACAATTTCCCTGAAAACCATAGTGCTCAAAATAAAGTATTGATTTTTTTTATAAATGCTGACGGGAATAAGGATTATTACCTGCTACATAGTTTGGAAAATTCAAATTCAAACATATTTTTAATCATAGTTATTTTTATAGTACCTACCCTATAAGAAAAAATTAGTTTTCTCCCATCTCCTTGTGTGCATTACATATTGTTATTTATTGTTTATCGATACCAGTATGCTTACTGGTACCAACTTTTCATAGAATCGCTACTACTGCAAGGTCTATCATTATAAACCACACTAAGGGAAATACTATCTCTATTTACGACTATGTGTTTTTCCTGATCACATAATTTATATTTTACAAAACTTCCAATACTCCCTTTATCCTTACTTCTATGTTTTACTTGGGGATGTTTATTAGATATGTGATAGCTGAGTTTATCACATCTACCACACCATTCACAATAAGCACATTTGACTTAATAAACATTTGTTTCACTAAACCATCTAATTTTTTATAAACATTTATCTATGGTACAATGTACAAACCCTAATAGGTCCACTAAATACAACAATTTCATGGCTACACAATAATTACAATATGCATGTCACGAGTTTAAATAAACTTTGTGCACATCACCATGTAATTAGGCCATGATATAAGGGTGACTGAATTCAAACTAAAACAAAACATAGCTTAGCCTTCCCTACCTTTCCCCCCTGCTTGCCATAGCTACCAAAAACCGCTCCAAATTACGGTTTTAATTTCCCCCAAACCTCGTTCGCACATATTCTGCACCCCTGGAATATTCTACATACACAATCATTTTTGCTTTAATTTTCACTTAAATAATTAAATCAATAATTTAATCTAAGTATTCACTTTTAAAATATTTTTTTTCAGGTTTTATTTTGAGGGTTTACTCCCAGAATTAATAAATCAACATTATGGCAAAATATTAAACAAGAAACCTATAAAGGACCAATTGTATTTAAAAGAAGCATATACAAACAAATCTAGGAAAAAGAACCTTCCTTTCTAAATGCGACTGAATAATAGCCCCCAGATAAACTTAAATATCAAACTAATTGGTTTATATCATGCAGAATATTGCAAGCATACGTTTTATAACAAGCAGTTATTTCTTTATTTTTCAAAATTTGGTCCCTAGTGTAAAATTTTATCTATATATATTTTTCATATTATAATTACTAACCCTCTCAAATTATAGACCTCGTATTATGAAATTTAATAGCCTAGTCTATTTATTTGAAACTTTAAACAGTTTACCAATGTTATATTTTCTTTGTTTTTTCCAGATGAGCATGTACACTGTACGCAACCTTTGTGGAGCCTGCTTGATTTAATGTATTATTTTCTGCATGTTCATCAACATTTATTTTCCACTTTTGTTTGTTTAAACCTTTATCAAGTGTAATCTAAATAAAGCACATAATATATACAATGATGATAGTTATAGTTATTTTGATAATTTTCCTTTATGTCAAAATTATAAATATTTTGTCCAAACCAATGAAAATAAAAGCTTGGTTCTCTGTCCTTCTTTATTTCCACATTATCCACTCTCATTATCTTATCCTTTTCCCCATGTTTTCCCACCCTCTTCTTCATATTTATAGTAATAATGTCTAATATTAATTGATTATGTCAAGCTTAGACTTATGTGGTTTTTTTCATTTTTTTCCATCGGTCTTTTTTAACATACACTTTATGAAAAAACAAATTATATTAGCACACGACTTATGCCCTAACTTAATAATATTACGTACACAGCACCCTAGATCGACAACTTACCAAATATAAATTATCGAGCATGCTGGGAATCGAACCTGGAACAACTGACACAGTAAGAGTGATTTCTCTTTAATGTTTCTTATATTATAAGATAGGACAGCATACTAAAAAAAAATTCCAGGTAGTCGACATCACTTCTAAAGGGGAATCCCTTCCTCATATCTTTTAACATCTTGCTAACTGGCAGGTAGTTTGTGAGGGTTCAGGGACAAAATAGACCTAACTCCCAGGTATATGAAACATTGAATTGGGTTATGTTCAGCTCAAACATTTGATAAAAGGTTTGTCCAGTCTTAATTCGTCCTTAATTCGTCCACTTAAGTTTCCAAGCTTATCTTGTGTGGCAGAAATAAGTTATATTTCATTGCATAGACTAAAAACCTACTTAAGATCAAGTATGACAAAAAACTAAAAGTTTGAATAGTATTATTTTTTCCTCGTCAATGTCTAGGCTTGTAACTTATGTGAGTATTAAATTTTATAATCGCTAAAAGCTGAATTGTGTGTTAGAACATTTTAAAATGCTTCATATAATATTTAAAATAAAAAAAAAATTGGCAATTCAATTTGGGGGGAAGTCACCACAAACCACTGCAAGAACTCTCCCCCTCTCTTTTACCCCTCACCCTATCCACCTCATAAATCTGGGTACGAACTGGGTTCATTATTTATACAGCAATTTGTGTATATTTGATTGAATAAATACTTAAAAAGGAGGGAGCAATTTTAAAAGTAGGACTACATTTGTGTTTGGTTTGGTTGGCACTTAAACCAGCGACCGAAACAACTTTAAGAAATTAAGGTTTGAATCCCAGTGGGGTATAAAAGACAGATTAAGAGTGATTGGGAATTCACATTGTGTGTGTGTGTGTGTGTGTGTGTGCGTGCATCTCGACACAGCCTTGGTGATCTTGAGGTGAAGGCTTGTCTCAGGATCCAATGTTTACAAGTTCAATCTTGCATAAGATGATGGATTTGTACTGAATGATGAAAATCCATAGCAGAATTTCCTTTATATGGGAAGTAAAACCATTGGCCACATGTTGATTGTATAGTGTAAAATATCTCTGGAATGTATAGAGATACTTTGCGTATAACCCGAACGGGTAGTAAGACGCGGTGCTAATAATAATAATATAGATATACTTTCTGAGCAAATTTTGATAGCTATTTCTCACTCATGTCAATTCAGTGCATTAAATAATCATAAACTACATTTTCAGGATTGTCCTAGTGCATGTGCTTTCTCCCAGATGGTGGGGGCAGGAAACACTGCCTGCTGGTGTGCGTACATTTCTCTGAATAGATGGGAAACATTTGGTTGCCCACTTTGTCCCCACACAAATTTGTGTTCACTTTATCTAAATTCATAGGTTTACTTTCTTCATCCTTACCTCAATAGTTTAAAAAGTGGTTAGATCAAATGGCTAGTAGTACATAAATAAAAACCTATAAAAATAGCAAATAGAATTGAGTGCCAATAGTCAAAACTTTAAAGAACTGCTATTGATAAAACTCAATTCATATTTAATTTCCTGTTGTGTTCAAATAGCTTTACGAACAAGAGGAAACCAGAAAAAAATATGCTGAAAATTTCACAATTGAAGAATATTTGGACGAAATACCAAACCCGCTTGAAAAGTTCATGGGTGATAAACGGGTGACTGGTACATCAGAGCCCCATGCCCTGGCTTTCATGAAGTCACGCTATAGACATGTGAATGAGAACGACATCCGCAATATCTTTTTAAAGAATAACAGAAACCTTTCTGGCGTATGTGAGGAGTTGGATGGTGAAACGCTAGATGATACTAGCTACACAAAACAAGATAATGAATGTATAATACCAAACGATTTCAACATTGCATTTATTCAAGAGGTGAGAAAGATTATATAGTACTTGACTGATTAAAGATTAACACAATTAAGCTAGTACAGTGTGATAGGGATGCGCAGGTTAAGAGAAAATTCATCACCATTTGCCTCGAATAACCAATACACTTGGTGGCCAATCAATATTTGACTCTGATAGGGCAGAATTAGGAACAGTCATATGGCCAACACCGAAAGTGATAAGTAGGTCATAAGTTTAAATTCCTTGTTTTATTAACATAGTTGTGTGTATGTGAGCTATTAGGATTGACTCTTGACTCAGTAAGTCTTGAGCTCAATCGCTTGCCAGATTGAATGTTTACCAACAAATCTTTGGATTAATTATTTTTCATTCCCTTGGTATAATATATCCTTTTTCTCCTATCCTCTTGAATATTTTAAGTCATTTAAATTAAATAATGGCATTGTGTGTTTAAAAAAAATAAATAATGTTGGATTTTACTTTATCTATGTGGGTTCTGTGAACTATTAGAAACTTGAGTATATAAGCTTAATTCTGTAAAAAAAAATAAAAAAAGCTCTGGAACCCAGACAACTAAGATAAAGTGTTATAAAGAGATTAACCAGTAAATAATTCATTAGGTAATAAATAGTTACAAATTTACCATCCCTAATTATTCATTATCAAGGGTAAATTTTATATTATGTAAAATTAAGTTCTAGGCTTTGATTTGCTTTTGTTTAATTTGTTAAAATAAAGTAATTGAAATAGCAGGCAATATTTTACTTTTAGGTTATTATTAACTTTCCCTTAATATTAATTGATTAAAGAAATCTTAATTTTTCCATGCTTTCTAAATAAAAAATATTCTTTCTTATTCAAAGCTAAAAATTAAATATATTGTTATTTTCACAGTGTTTTTAATTAGATTCTCGTCACAAAAATTATTAAATGATAAAGATGTCACTACTATTCACAAAATCACACCAAATAGAGATAAAAATAAAATAGTAGACTGAATTATTTAAATAGTTATTGCGAAAATATGAATTTAAACTTGAGTAAATTAGGGATTGGCTTGAACGTCACAACGCTAATTACGCTAATTGATTGGGAATTGGGAAGGTTGAATTAGAGGAAGTGAACCCGCATTTACGTGGAGGGAGAGTGGAAAACCATTTAGGAAAAACCACCCCCAGTTCACCCGATCGAGATTCGAACCTCGATCTCCCCGTCCTCGGCGGTCGAGCTCAACATATATATAATGTTATTGTAGGTACTTAATTTAATTGGATGAATCACCGCTGATGAGCCTGCAGCTTTATTTTAGCATTACATCTTGGGACCTTTTCGGGCTATATCCATATGTACTAACTTTGCTAATGATTTTAGAGATTAGGAAGGTTATGTTTAGTGGAAGTGTACCCGCAATTGTTTGAAGGGAGAGTGAATTTTTTTTTAAAAAACCCACCTCAATACACCCAATTGAGATGTCCTAAAACTTCCTTATAAAATAATGACCTCAACTCTTATAGAGTAATTTATGTAACACAGGTTGGTGTTATATGGAGGAAGGGGGGGGTTCAAAAAAGTTAAGAAAAAGTGTTACGTGGTTTATGGAAGATCCCTTAGAAAATCCACTATGCATATAAACGTTTCTCTTTAGTTTTGTTGGTTGTGCAATTATGCATAACAATGTTGTTTTCAGTTTAATCTTTTGAGATTGTATTGAAAGGAAAACCACAAAGTAAGATTGCACATAATCAGGGGCACTTATACAATACAATATTTGTAATTTCACTATATAAAAGCATGTGGTGGTGCATTCTAACAAATGCATTTCATTTTCGTGTTTTTAAAATGATAATAAAATATATTATAAAGGTTTTAACACATTGATAAAATAACACTTTTATGAAATACTCTCTCTAGTAGTTTTTCTGGTTTTTCAAACTAGATTTGTACACAAAGTTAACACTAGTACAAATCTTTCTTTGTAGTCATATTTCTTTTTTGTTTTAAATTAAGTTATAGAAAATAACAATTTACACTAAAATGGTCCATTAAGAGTGATATTGTGCTGCAGGTGGCATTCATTAAGAATAAATCTGAAATAAAGGAAGCTTTGGAAAATAAGAAGAAAAACATAGACATGGTAAGTGAATTTAAATATTATCTTCAGCAGTTTTTATTTATATAATCTTGAAAGACTGGTTTAGATCACATTTGGTTCAAACCTTGTTCTTATTATGGTGTGAAAGCTTATAAAAGAAGGAGCAATTTGATGAGTTAAAGAACACTACTAAGAGTGAACTGAATGACATAAATAGCTACAATTCTATAAATGTAAAAAAAGATTGAGACAAATAATATATTCTATCACCAAAAATGTTCATAACTAAAACCAATCTTACTACATTACAGGAGGATCAATCGTCTATATATAAATTTAAGGTTTGAGTAGTACTTTGTTTGATTTTGTATTATCCTGGTCATTGGACATTAGACACACCTCTTTTATTTATATAGACATTGGAAAGAAGACAACATTTTTTGTCTTTTTTAAATTTTGGGTCTGAAAAACCTTGAAAAGACAGGGAATTTCAAAAATTACAATGTTTATTTATCCTGAGAAAATAAGACTGGTTAAACTAATGAAACAATCATAATTTTATTCCAGATAGCTTATAGCCTGTTTTTGGTAAGAATAACAGCTTATGTAATCAAAACATATAAATTATGTGCTGCCAACATTGATAACGTTTTACTATATTGTTTGCATTATTTTAAAGGTATTGATAATATCTATGAAACATGACAGTTTTTTTTCCATCGCGTCTTACTACCTGTTCCGGTTATATGCCTATGTACTAATTACACTAATGATTTAGGGATTAAGAAGGTTTATTTGAAAGGAGGTGCACCCACATTTGCGGGGAAGGAGAGTGGAAAACCATTTAGAAAAACCACACCATAACATGAGAATAACAAGTTTGACCACGAAGCCACCAAAGCAGGTAAAAGTGACAGCTGCAGATAACATGACTTGATGTATGAATATATTAAAATTATTTTAGTAATGTTAGTTACTACCAGATACTGTTCTTCCTAACAAAATCAGGGTATAGTACCATACCCATGTTATGCGCCTATTTACTAGTCTGATTTAGCCGCATAGTTACTCCAGAAGGTAGCATAGAAATTACAAAGGTAGAATAAAATAAGTGTACCTGGATTTTAATGGAGGGCGAGTGATAAGCAATATAGTAAAAATTCTCTCAGTACATCTGGCTGTGATTCGAACTCTGAAATCGTCAACGAATTAGTCTGATTTTTATAGGAAGTCCATTATTTGAAAACTGGAAACTCATGTTGCCATAATGCTGAGGAGAAATATTATAAAGTTTTATTTATTTTCTAGTTTTTTCAGCATTTAAACCTATATTTATAATTGCATACATATTATATAGGTCTACAAAAATAATATATTTATTTATTTATTCAGGCCCGGTTGAATGGATTTTTAAAGAATTGTTTATGCTGCTTATTGGATTTTCTTCCCGAAGATGTTGTGTATTGTGAAAAATCACACAGCTTTTGTAAATATTGTGTTCGGAGGTCAGTGATTGTTACAAATACTTAATATTAGGTCCAAATGTTCCTTTTTTTTAAAAAAAACTACCTAGTTTAGAAAACAAAAAAAATTGATTTTTTTAAACTTTATAACTTCAAACTAAGTTACTTTATTTTTTATTAAATTTTCAATTATAATTAAATATGTACTACAGTTTGTCAACACTTTTCAGAGCGACTGAAATTCAATTTGGTCTTGGGAAAAATAGCTTCCCATGTCTCTCTGTTTGTGAAGCCAAGTTCAATATGAACACTTTAAAGGTATGTCTCTTTCCATTATACTGATGCACGTGATAAAGGCTAGGCTACTTGAAGAATCAACCAACATGCACTAACTTAATAGATTATAAACGGCTAAACCTTTTTGCCAAGAAATATTTCTAAACAAAATTTATTTTAAGTTACAAAAAACAACATCAAATCAAAGTAGTCACGTAAGTTAATATTTTAAAAGTATGGTTTTTTTATTTCATTTTTGGTCCTTTTTTTTAGTGTATATTCCGTGAACAAGACAAACCAGATAATAGTTTTTACCACTATTCTAGATTCTTATCAAACAAAACACAACTCTTTAGGTCTGATTTATCCCCCACTGCCCCCCTTTAAAACTGACCAACCATGATAATATGAAAACTAAATTCCACTAATTATTTAAAATTTGCACCCTTCAGTTTTAAAAAACAACCACTTTCTCTTTCATAACTTTTTTTTATTTGATTTAGAAAGTAGTGTCACATGTTCTAAACACACCTCTAGATGGGTTAAAGAATTACAAAGTAACAATTGGTTTTCTTAAAAAAATTATTTATTTTTCTAATGGAAACAATGAATTGTGTACAGTATCTATTATTTGTCAAATTAAGTCCTATATTGTATCTGTCTCTCTTAATTATTTATGATATTGGATATTTTGAAAATTAGTTTTAAGTTTTTAAGACAGGGTTCCTAAAGTCTGGAAAGTCAGAGGAAAAAAATAATAGTCAGGGAAGCTTTAAAAAGGTCAGGGAAAGTCAGGGAAATGACAATTCATGTCACAATTAGAAAAAAAACAACGAAAATATTTTTCGTATTTACTGTGTCATAAGCCACTGCCCCAATGAAGAAAGCTGAGGGCCACTTACCATGCTCAAACTTGCTGTAACACAAGTTTTGATAGCATTTTATTTCAGAAGGTGAACGCAGAAATCTCCTGGCCTGCACATGACAATTCTTTTAACTTTAGTGATCCATTGTTTTGGTTCTTGTTCAAGGTTTGGCATCGTTATCGTTGGATACAGTGAATTAGGACTGTTTCGGCTACACCAGCAATGTCTATCAAAAAACAGTTTTTAACCAGCCCAGAGCATTTTCGTGAATTCTCATGCTGGACCAGTGGCGTTGAAAGTAATAAGTTGCAGGCATTTTGTAAAGTGTGCAAAAAAATTATAAACCTAAGTAATATGGGAAAGCAAGCATTAGCTTCCCATTCAAAAGGACCAACTCATATCAAAACTCTTCAAACTTTGACAAATCAACACTCTCTGTTGACTTTTTTTTCTCAAAAAAGTGATTCAGGTTCATCGAGCTCCCCTGTTTCAACAGAATCTCTGGAACACAAAGACATTCTACCTAGTGGTGATTTGGCTGGTTACTCGAGTTTTTCTGTTTCATCGGAAATTGTAAAGCCGCAGAAGGAAGCTGTTGTCAAAAGTGAAATTAGTCGTGCTTCAAAGAAACCATAACACTTTTGTTATAAAAGATGATATAACTAAGGCGGAAGTAATTTGGGCTATGCAAGTTGTTTACAAAAAAATGTCTTTCAATTCGTGCAATAATTTAAGTACAATTTTCCAGTTGATGTTTCCCGAGTGTTCCATTGCCAATGCCTTTACCCTTGGTGGAGACAAGGCTGCATACTTCAATGTGCATGGCTTGGCTCCATTCTTTCATAACAATTTACTGGACCGTCTAAAATCATGTAACAACTTTGTAATATGTTTTGATGAAGCGTTGAATAAAGCTATTCAAAGAGGACAAATGGATATTGTAATAAGATTCTGGGACAAGGAAAATCATAAAGTCATCAGTCGTTAAACGGTGTGTTTTTCGATAGGAGCACCGCTGAAGAATTGCTGAAGCATTTTCTGGATAGTATTTATTCTCTCCCACTCTCTAAGTTGATACAAGTGTCAATGGATGGCCCAAATGTCAATTTAAAGTTTATAACACTTCTTCAGGAACACATCAAATCTGTCACAAACAATGAAGTATGTAGTTTGCTAAATCTTGGAACATGTGAGCTTCATGTTCATGATTCCTTGAGAACAGGAGTGGAGTAAAAATTCCATTGAAGTCCTGTGGTGTGCGGTGGTTAGAGAATGCAAAGTGCTTTCAAAGGGCATTACAAATTTGGGACCATGTTAAGTTTCTCAAAGAAGCAAAACTTCCTAAAACAAAACCTGTAGAGACACTGAAAAGAGCAGCCTGTGATTCATCCCTAAAGTGTAAACTAGCTTTCTGCAAGGAATTGCAGATCAATGTCAGCCTTTCCTTCAATGGTTCCAGACATCAAAACCAATGACTTCATATCTTTTTGAAGCTGTAGAAAAACTTTTTTCTAAGATACCTTATGAATCGTTGCATGAAACCTGATCTGATGAAGTGCACGGGTACAAAGTTACCGTCTATCGACATAAAAAAAATCAGAAAATTTGATCTTTAGCAAAAATATTGAAGTAGGATTTGCAACAAAACGTTTGTTAGGAGAAACTGCAATCACAGTAACAGAAAGACAAAAACTAGAATTTATACACGAGTGCCGCAGTATGTTTCCACCATGATTGCAAAACTACAAGAAAGAAGTCCCTTAAAACAGAAAGCTGCAAGAGGTTTGTCTTCATTGGATCTTTGTGTTACTCAACATTCACCTCAACTGGGCCAGAAGAGATTTTCTTTTCTTTAGGAGGAACTCAAACCATGCCAACATCATTCTTGGCTTCAAGAAATATTTCATCCTTGTAATCAGTTTAGTGATGAAGTAGGACTTGACACTATATATGGTAGCTTTCTAATAGGAGATGCAAACAACAAACATCTTTGGGAAATAATAAAGATTTGCCTTGTCTTGTCGCATGGGAATGCAACTTTTGAAGGGGGTTTTTCAGTCAATAAATCTTTACAGGTTGAAAATATGCATGAAAAAACAGTCACTCCACAGTGTCACATTCATGATGCGATACAAGAAGCAGGAGGGATTAAAAACATACACATTAGCAAAAAGATGTTGGATTACCTGAGAGGTGCTCGGAAACGCTATCATGAATATTTGGAGGCGAAGAAGCGGGAAAGAAGTGAAGAAGACAAGAAGAAGGCAGAAAAGAGGAAATTAGATATACAAGTTAAAGTTTTAGAAGGAAAAAGAAAAAAAATAATGATGGCAACTGAAGAGAAATGAGAAGCAATAGAAGTGGAGTTGCAAGAACTGGAGAAGAAACAAGCTTCACTTTATTAAATATAGCATAGTATCTATGACTTTTGATAATTTTAACAAAAAGAAAATTGACTTGAGACATGAATAATATGAAAGCAGACACAGTTCCTTCTGTTGTGAGCTATTCACTTCAGGATATTTACAGTTTAGGTAAAATAAGACTGTAATGATACCAAACTTTTTAGTATGTTCTTAGTGGCCTGTTATTTAGTACGTATTTCTGCACATGATACCAAAGTGAATCAAATTTGTTACAACTTTTTGATAGGGTTAGACATATTTAATTACTTTTCCATCATTTTCCCTGAACTGATTGGCAAGACGTCTGCTTTCTTATTATTCCATGAGAGGTGAGGCAAGGTCGGCTGTAGGGGAGGAGGAGGCCAAAATAAGTGTATTTTAATTAATATTTTCACATATATAGTATTGTAAAGCTATAGTATAAATTTTATGAGAAATTGGTCAGGGAACTTGGGAAAAAGTCAGGAAAAGTCAGGGAGAATTTTTTTACAAATACTTTAGGAACAGTGTAAAAAAAACAAACAGGGATGTTAAGAATCTGGAAAACCGGGAAACTCAGTCTGAACAAAGGAAAGTTTGAAATAAAAAAATAATTGAATGTTTGTGATACTCGAACATTTTATTGTAAGCTTTTAATATTATGCCTCTGTAGAAGAAAAAGCTAACTTAAAAACTCATAGTATCAATTTAATAAAATATCTTATTCCCCTCCACAATCAACTCCCATCAACTCTCTTCCAAAAAATGATTGTGTAAAATTTTTTTTCAATCAAGGTCAAATTATTCTATTCTAAATATATATAACATAACTAAACAAGTAAACTTTAAAGTTTCACTTCTCCATATTTTCATGTACGTTATCCGCAAAAGTGGGAATTGCTTTTGGGAAACCTTGAAAAACAAATTTTGTAGAAAAAAAATAAGAGACACTGCTGTACCAAAAACTTGCGAATATCCTCCTTGATATTGAGATCAGGAGTCCCTTTATAAATCATTTAAACTGGTCCATCATATTCTTATGCAAAGTAATAGGATTTTTCAAAAATTCACCAATTTGCAGGGTCAAGAGCTTTGTCTAAAGATTGTGTGATTAGCTAGTATTTTTTTGTTGATAGAGTTGATAGAGTTGATTGAAATGCAAAATGAAATGCAAAATATATCCTATCTTACTAAAGAGATGTACTATATTTTTTAAAACATCACGTCATATATTATATAATGTTACATGTATGTGTGTGTATAGATAAAAAAATTAGAGGTATATTCTGTAGCATGCTAGAACTGGTTGCTGTATGTCTTATAATAAGTTCAAAATGAATAAGCGACAGAGATGGTTTCCACCCATCACTGTCACTGAACTAGTAATTCAGTAGGTCAGTGTTGGTGGCAGAAACTGTGCTGTCACTGATATTAAAAAATCATCCATACTTGGTCCACTAGTGTGTGAAAAGGTTTCCTCAGCATCTTAAGTTAACAAGGGAATGTGAAGAAACTATATAATGCTAAAATAAAACTGTCAAATGTGTTAGGAATATACCTAAGATATATTCTAAACCTTTTATATTTAATATATAATACCTTTGAAATTTTAGGACTATATTTTGTGCGAGGCCTTAATTTATTTGGGCAATTATGTTATTATGTGACTTGCTGCACTTAGTACACTAATGGTAAGACAAGGTTTTCAAATTTTTATTTCTCACGCATAATAAAGGTTTCAAAAGTTTTAATTTCTTTAGAACTGTGCGTACAATACAAATTTTATTAAAGATAAAATTAACGCAATATAAGCTAAACCAGTTGGAAACACTTATACTTTGGAACATAGAAAGGAGGAGGTAGAATTTGTCACTGTTGGTATGTTTGAAGGCAGGGGATTGATTGGCAATGTGACCACGTTTCTCCCAAAGGTGATTATATTCAAAACATTCAAGATAACGTTTGAAACATTTTTGTTATTAATTTAGGAGTACACAAGTGCATTATTTTAAATGCTAATCATTAAGGTGATGCATTTCAGAAAATTAAAAGGGCAATATTTGGATGGGTGAAGTTTGAGAGAGCAATTTGTTTTTTTCTGAACATATTTGGATTATACACTGACTTCAAGAAAATTATACCACACTTTTCAAACAAACAAACAAACAAACAAAAATGTTTAGAATATCTTGAAAAGAGGTGTGTTCAGTTTTCCAAGTATTTTTAAAAGAAAATTCTGCATGGGCATGATGTTGCAAAGCTATGTGATCTGGCTCATTTGGTATATAAGATATTTATTTTATCTTAAGCCTCCTTTTCCTCTTCCTCACACATATTTTTGACCTAAAAAAGTGTTCAAACGTTTTTTAAGTACCCATTCATTTTGTTTTTCCATGCCTAGCAAAAATATTTATAGGCCTACAGTTGATTAAAATATTAACATTATTTCAGAAAGTATTGAACAAGAAATTGTTTGAAGGAATAGAAAAACGAAAGCAGATGGCTGAAGTTCAAAGTGCAAACCTTGAAGGGTTTGTAAGTTGTCCATTTTGTGAGTATGGGGCAATCCTGCCCAAAGAAGATAAATTGTTAAAGTGTCTAAATCCATACTGCAGAAAAATATCATGTAGGTTAGTAATAAAGTTTGTTTAACTATTATTACTGTACAACTTTTGTTGGGACTAGATTATTTTTACTTGAAGCATGTAATGTGTACTTTCTAAAGACACATTGTATCAGAACATACTTTAGAGACTAGCCTAGGGCTGGTGAATGAACCTTGACCCACAAGTTGACCGGCAGCATTAATTGTTTTCCTGAGAAACTAATTTGCCATAACATTATTCAAAAGTGTTGCCTAAATATGTTTTCTTATAATGATTTCAACTATTTTGCTGCGAATAGCCCGGACATGTGGTAAAACCCATTTATGTAAATATACATATATGATTGAAATTTCCAAAGGCACACGAAAGAATTTCTTATAAAATCATCGATAAACTAGGCACATACTCTGAAAAAATGTTTGCTAACACTGGACTAGCCTAATAGAACAGGGCTCACAAAGTAGCCTAATACAAGAACAGACACAACGAGCAGCAGAGTTGAGATGCACATTTAAACCTGAAAAAGTTAAGGAATTTTGTGTGCTAGGGAAAAATCCGGAATAAGTCAGGGTAATTGGAAAATGTCAGTTGAATTTTCAGTTATTTTGGCGGGGATTGGCAGAGAGTTCCCCTCTAACCTTCAGTTTTGGGGGTACCTGAAAAATAGCCAAGGCTAGCTCTTATAAAACCAAGACTATGACTAGTAATGACTTAATCAAGATTATCTCTTATTAAAATCAGTAAGGCTGGTCTAACTACAGCCTAAATCATGGAGAAAGCACGTGAGAAAAAGAGGATGTGTGAGAGAGTGAGAAAGAGAACAAGAGACAGCAAAAAAGTGAGAGAGAAATAGCAAGAGTGATAGACTGATAGTGAGAGGGAACGATAGCTAGAGTGAGTGAGCAAATTGTAAGTGCACCTTCATCCTCATAAATCAATGTAGAACTGATCTGTAAAGTATTGAGCAAGTAGTAATAAACTTAAGATTTAAAAGGATTATGTTTCTTAATTTTTCTCATACAAACCTGCTGTCATTTTGGGGAACGTTTCGGCTGTAACTAAGGAGAGGGTCAATAAAAATGTGTCAGTATCAAGCTGCTGTAGGCACTGCAGGGAAGAGCATGCTAAATTTATTAGAAAAATCACTTCTGATTAGTTTGATTCCAGGTCAATTAAAACTTTCCTAGTAATATTCCTAGTGGCATGTGAAAAAAGGTAGGCTAGTTTGTGAAACCTGAAACAAAAACAATTATGTTTAATATGACTCATCTTAACTATAAAGAGAAAAACCATAGTGGTATGGAAAAAGACATGATGGTTAGAATTGTAAACTTTCCTCCAGATAGATGAGGATAATATCTGCCTTATCCTTCTATTAATATAAATATGTGGGTGGATGAATGGGTAATAAGAGGCATTGTAAGAAAAAGAGTACAATATTATAGAAGTTTTGAAAAATAGTGAATAATTATAGTATCTGAATTACTGGTCACATGTTCTTGATTGGTATGTCGTATACGAGAGTTCAAGGTTCAAACTCCAGAAAGGTGTACTGATATTGTTTCTTTGAAAAGGTTACCAACTCTCCACGAAAACTAGAGTAAATGTTCCATAAATTCTTTCTTGTCCTTACACTACATATGAAACTGAATGAGTAGTAAATCAAGATGCACAAAACAAGATAATTGTGCAATTAAGCATACAAAGCCTATTATTACTTTTAAAATCTCAGGTCCTCCAAAAGGGCGCAGACCTTGGGTTTTCAGAGGGCATAAAATATTATTACAAACTAAAAAAAAAGTTTACCCTTTTATTGTAAAATAACTATGGGAGTACTGGTAGAACACAATAATATGTATTAATAATCAATATTAGTGGTTATTGCAAGGCTTCCAAAGTAAAATTATTTTTCTTTTCCCTACGTGGCTCAAGACATTGTTGAATGTTCCAAATTTCAGAGGTTATTTATAATAAATATATATGGTATACAGAAACATTCATGGGATAGTGAATTTTACTTCACAAACATTTAAAGAATAAATGGTAAAAGATTTTTTTCTATAGCCTTGGCAAGGATCTTCGGACTATTCAGATACAGCCTGTCTCAACATCAGTTCCAAGCAAACTATAGTCTTTGAGAAAAGTAAGAGTAGATATCACACCTCCAATTACCTCAACTAAACCTGACTTGTATCAGTGCTAAATACAAGTGTCTTCAAAGCAACATAACCTCATATTTCAAAATAGATTTTTATTTTCACGCCAATTTCCCAAAAATTTGAATTTTGAAATAATTAAATGAATTTAACTTTACATATCCAAATTATAATAAGGGAAGAACGCTGTTATGAATCAAATATAAATATAAAAAAAGGTTTGAGGTTATAACTAGTCAAAATAGAAATGGAAAAGGGTGAGAGAGTGAAAGTTTTGATAAAACTTATTCCATTGAGGGGATTGTTACGATCTCATTAAGGTTATGTGGTTACGAACTTGAAGGCCTACGAAAAGCTCTCTTTATTAACAAAGCTCAGTAATTAAACAATAGTTTTTGCTATCTGATAACTTAAATTTTCTTAATTCTTACCTCAGTAATGAAAAATTACGCAGGAGCTAAAAAATTATGTATAAAATGAACACCAAACAATATATCTCAAGGTGCGAAAACAATAAAATAGCTGATTTATACTGCTTCAAGAGCAGCCACATGACACAAATCATTGAAGAGGTGTGGCTTCACTCCCACTATCACTGGGCGCCAATCACCCCTTGTTGCTGAATATCCCCCACCTCCTAAATCTGTACTCAAATTTAATTTTAAATTTAAATTTCTTTTCATCATTGCAATTTTTTTTTCGCCTAGAGGGAGGGGGAGTCTGGGCCGAGGGTGAAAACTCGATGGGCTGGAAGGCCAGTCTGAGCATGAGAAGAATCGTTCAAATATTACTATACGCATTTAAGGACTTTTTTTTTTTACCTCTCCCCATGTTTAGCTCTACAAAATATGTTTGTCCCACCTTCCCACTGTCTCAAGTAATGTAACATTAGTTTGTTTTTTCTGTTATATGTTAGACTCTATTGTGTTGTGATTAATTATTGTTTATTTTTTAAACAGAAAAAAGGGACAATTCATTGTTATTTTGCATGTGTAATTTACAAATTATTTCTGCACAAGTTATTTTGTATTACTTTGTATTCTAGTCTTTATTTTTGGCTAATATAAATGTGAAGGTTAAGTTCCAAAAGGAGTTTTACAAAAATTGCAATCAATTATTTCGCAAAAGAGTCTGAAAAATATATTGATGAAGTTTAGAATACAGATTAAAAGAAATGGTATGGTGCACTGCATAGACTTTTTCTCGCTTTTCAACGAAATATAGTCTATAAATTGTTGTAGAAAAACTACACCAAAGAACATAACTGAAATAACATACACTGTTATTTACTTTATGGCATTAGGATCTAGGAATACTGTTAGAGGAAAATGGAGAAAAGGGAAATATCTCTGTCCACCAAAGATATAAGAATCAAATTCATTTTCAGACATGAACTAAAAATTATTTTATATATATATAATAAAAAATATATAATAAATATTTATAATATATATAAAATAATTTTTAGTTCATGTGTGAAAATGAATTTCATTCTTATATCTTTGGTGGACAAAGAGATTATATATATATATATATATGAAATAATTTTTAGTGTATATAGAATTTTTAGTATATATATTTAGTATATATATTATATGCTTAAAGCTCCGAAACTATTTGTTCTATAAAAATATATTTTGAATAAGACAGATGGCCTTGTTAGTTACCGCATTGTCAATGCTGTGGATTGTCTAACCAACTGTTGGAAATGTACACTAAGCTGTTTGTGAGTAAAGGTATTGGTGGTGGTACCTGTTATTTTCTAAGATAACTCTTAGCAGATAAATTAGTTGCCTTTAAAGCAATGTATCAATTAAAAATAGTATACATGCAAGTTATTAGAATTCAATGTAATCAAAATTATTAATTGGGGTTTGAATCTTGGTTGGATATTTCAAATGTGTTTTATTTTTTCTTAAATGGTTTCCAACTAAACCTACATGCAAATGTGGGTGCATATTCTCAAAAATTCTACATTATTTATCTCTATTCCCTTGATATAATTAGTGTATATGTATAAACAGAACAGATACTAAGACACAGTGAGCGAAAATAATAATACAAGATATAATTTGTTCTCTTTCAGGATATGTAAAGCTACTAAACATATCCCACTGAAATGTGGCTATGTAGAGGGACGAGAAATTAAAATAAGAACATATATTGAAGAAAAAATGACTTCAGCGATGCTAAGGTAATATGAGTGAATCTGTTGACAGTTTGATATCATTGGACTAACAACGGAAAAGATTATATTAAATTTAAAATTTGTTTACATCAATAGTGCCGAATGTAAATGCATGAATTAAAAGAATAAAAATTATATCTTACTACTGGTCTAGGCTATCTGAACAGTTACACAAAAGAGGAAGGCATAAGGAAGTTAGAATCCAGGAAAAATGTACCCACAGTTGTGTGGAGGAAGATTGGGAAATCATTTAGGGGAAAAAAAACATTCTCAGTACACCTGAATGGTATTCAAAACCAAACCTTGTCCCCGGCAAACCAGAGTAGATGAACTTGACATTTAGTCCACAAACTTCATGGCAGAGGATAATATTTTCTATAATATGTAGAATGTCATTTGTTCTGTTTACATTTAAGCTATTCTTGAGCTTAAGCTACATTTATTGATTAAAAATTTCTGCAATTTTGGCTACCTCAGGAAATAAGTTAGCTACTGCAAGGTTAGCTGAAATGTTAAAAAACTAGAAACTGATCTTAATAACATATACCCAAGAACAATTTTCAAATAGAGCTAATGGTTTCCCACTCCACCTTCACCCAAAGTGGTTACATTTTCTCTACACTTTAATATATCCATCCCAACTCTATTAGTGTAATTAATACAAATAGCTTTAAACACAGCACACTTTATCAAGATTTATCATTTTTGATTCACAGAATATGTTTCAACTGCAATACTCGATTTATAAAATTTGATGGTTGTAATCACATGAGATGTACTTCTTGTAGCGCAGAAATGTGCTATGTTTGTCGAAAACCGTGGGGCCAATGTCGAAACACACAGTAAGTTGCCAATTTTTTCAAAGTTTTTTTTGAGTATATTTAACATGTGATCCAAATACATTGGTATATACCAACACCTTAAAATAACTTAAATCAAGGAGGAAGATAATGGGACATATTCTTAAGCATGATTATGCATTAATCTTGATTACAAAAAGAATATTTTAAAGTGTTGAGCCACCTCTTAGTAATACCAGGGTATCCAACAACATGAGAAACAACGAAATTTCAGAGAATTTGCTTGGTCAGGGAAAAATCATGGAAAAGTCAAGAAATGTAATCAAATTTCTGGAATTTTTTTTAAAAATTTAATATAAAAATATGCAACTTTTATTTACACTAGTCAAAATAACTTATTTCTTCCAGTTAATGCACACTGCATATATCTTTTTAACATGATTTAGCATACTAATCTAAATTTTCAAAGTCAACATGTGATTTTTGTGTCATCTTTACACCCTTCTACCGCACGTCTTTTGCCTAAGTTTAGTCATTGTTATGTACATTCATGAGAATTTGATTAAGTTATAGGAAGAAGAAACTAAAGTTTAATGTGTTTCACAACAATTTAAACTGTGCGGGTGCAAGACAATCGTTTAATGACTCAATATTATCTCTATTATGAGATTTCACTTAGATCGGACTTCTCAAAAAAATAGGTCCTCACTTAGGCTGAACTCCTTTAAACCCTACATATAGTGACAATTAAAAAATGTATGTGTGTGTCTAGAAATATTATTATATCAAGATGTGATATATATATATATTTATTTTGTCTTAAAAAGTTAGCATTTGGCAAAGAGCTTACAAATATTTTGTTCCTCCATTTGCTGAGAAAACAGTGGTCAGTGCTTTCTCTAAACATGATGTAAGTAGTGTTTGTAAACATTATATAAAATGTTTTCCAATAAAGTTAATATTGTAATGTATGTCTAATACTAGTGTGTAAGGACATTTTGATCATCTTAGAGAAAAAATAAGGGAAGTTACAACTTATGACAACTTCTCTCTCTCTCTCTACATAGTTTAATGTTACTGTTTAACTATCCTCTTGATATAAATTAACCCTGCATTTAAACTATGTGCGTGTGTGTGGATAAAGGCATCAAACTTGTTCAGTCTGGTTTGCTGGCAACAAGGGGGTTAGGGGAAAAATCTTGATAGGATGCTCTGGAATCTAATTGGTTTACCCACTCTTCCTTCATACAAATGAGGGTTCATTTACTCTAAATTATATCTTCCACGCCTCTGCAACATCAGTTTAAATATGAGAATTGCTGATGAGTAGTAAGATGTGACTCATTAAAAAAAAACACATGATTCTTTTCAAACATAATATAAATAAAGGTCTTGTTGCTGAGAACCAGACTATGTTGCAAACATTAATATTTTTTTTTTGTGCTTCACATTTCACTATCACTCTTCACTTGGCTATACGCATATTTACCTTAATTGGCTAGCGGTGAGGATGGTAGCGCTTTAGGGAAATGTATTGGCATTTGAGTGAAGGGAGAGTGGGAAACTATTTAGGAAAAACACCTCAGTACATCTGATCTGGATCAAACACTGAACGATCCCCCCCCCCCCTGTCTCTTATACACACAAGATGGGAAAAAGAGACCGCTAAAAGGCATTTTAAAAAAAAAAGTACA